>VDFB02063521.1:0-21813 GCA_007258455.2 Sequoia sempervirens | reverse complement strand
ATTTAATCCCCTAATGCATTTAAGGAATTTTAAATTCCTTCCCTCTTCCCCATGAGAATATTTGAGGAATTCTTAATTCCCCACTTGTCGTCTCACCCACATGGCAACAAGTACCTCCTTCATGAGGAGATCTTGTCCAATCCCAAGGTACTTTGTACCCCCTTCCATGTCATGTCCTTCTCCTTCACCCCATGTCCACTTCCCCTTTTAGGGCTATATCACATGCCACATGTCAAGATGTGAGGGCTTGTGAGTTCTCAACTCACCTTAGCCCTACATCTTGATATTTGGTGGCTCAATCTTGGCCATCTATCTCTTCTAGGAATTCTCAAAATTCCTATAAATACCCCCTCTTTTCTCTCATTTTAGGAGAGATCATTTTGCTAGCCAAACTCTTGCAATTTTATTTCTCAATCTATACTTAGCCATTTTCATCCATCTTTGTTCAAGCATCATTTGCATCTCACATCTCACATCTTTTCCATCAAGGAGCATACACATCAAAGATCGAAGGGCCAACCAAAGGATCGATTCGAGACAAGGTATAAGGTTCCATTTGTTGCTTTTATCTTGTGTTGATTCCAACTTAGGCTAATCTTGAGGTGTAGGTTGTTTTGGTGTTTATTTGCACTCTTTTGTTTGTTGCTCGCTTTCTAACGCCATATTCGACCTATCACACATGGAATCGGCACTCTCTGCAAGCAATAATCTACGGATCGAGTAGACACCAAGTCTCTCTGCAACATAATTTGATGTGTTGCCATGCACAAATTTGGGAACCTTTTTGTTTGTTGTCAAAGCCACAGGTGATATGCTCCCTGAGTTACTTTATTCACTAGGGCTAGATAACCGATGAGCATCATTGAAGGCAATTTATGTCACAGGCATAAGAATAGATGAGACATCAAGAATGTAGCATGCTATCTATTTGTCATGAACCTTAGCATCAGCCAAATATTGCACAATTAGGGTTGTTGCTCTAGGTTCATGTGCATTCAAAGGATTACCTTTCTTATTTATGATTCGCTATTTGATCTGTTTTCTTGAACCTTGCTTTGATACCATGATGTTTTTAGATCAGATATATATAGTAAGCAAAGAAATACATACAGAACAGTGAACATAGAGATTTTACCCTGGGAAAACCCTTCTACTCAAAGGGAGAAAAACCCAATAACAATTTACTAATAAAATATCAAATACAATAGTGCAAAAACAATCGCACTTGAGAATCATGCCAAGAAGGCATAATACAATAATATAAACTAGCACTGGAGTAGTTTGAATTTCTGAGCAAAAATAGACCACCTTGAGAAATGAATTTTCTTCTTAGTCACAAGGAAATGAATGAATTTAACTGATAATTGAATGTGAAGAATCTTCCTTCTATTTATACAAATCCAGCCAATATAATTTATGCTTTATGATTTGGCTGACCCAGCAAATATATAATTAATTCTAACTTGTCTTTCTCTTGAGCCGACCTAGCAAATACAATTTTTGTTTGTGCTTTCACTTGATCCGACCTGACTTTTGGCTTACTTCCCGAAGCTACCAAAAACATCAACAACATATTTGCTAACAATGGTGCAAATCTAGTATGTATGCCTAAGTAGCCTCTCATTTTTAGCAACTCAGTCCTACCAAACACCTTTTATGCATACCTAACCATCAATTTTGTTGAGAATTTGAGATTGATCAAATGTTCCCCCAACCATCAATGATTCATTCAACCTTGTTTTTTTCACTATAGACCCTGATCATTATAAGGGTGGCAAACTATGAAACTACCTTAATCATCATAGATTCTTCCAACCATGTTTCAATTGTTGCCTCTTACTATAGATATATGTTCACCAAAAACAAGTTGACACTATATCAAATGTTACCTCATTGTCACCTTGAATTAAGTTTAACTTCAGCCACTTAACTTCCAACACTTCTATTTTGGATTTTTAACCTGCACAATAATCTCTTGCATTAAATTTTAGTTGCATAGCTTATTACGGACTTCTACAAGCATTTAACGTGTCCAATATTACTAGGGGAGAGGACCTAGTAGTTGAGCATGTTTCAATAGTTGTGATAATAGTTGTTTATATAATGTCCAATATTTTTATCAATATTGGACCAATAGTCGTGACATGACTACCCATAATGAAACAAAATGTATTTCTTTGATCTAAAAAGCTACCAAGCATGCGATGCCACATCGGCACTCAACTATCCATGATGTGAATGCACAAGTATTGGTCATCTACATCTTGACAAAAAGCATGCTGATGTGGCATCATATTTGATGGCATGGCCCCAAAACAAAAGTTATAAGCAGGAGACTTGCCAAATAAACTGCTGTAAAAAATTGGAAGTGATTGAAATTTCCACATAGGATAATTAAAAGTGCAAAATTAGGATGCTCAACTACTGGATCCTCTCCCCTACTACCAAAGTGCTAGACCGTAGGGCAGCAATAATGTTAAGATGGCCATCTCAAAAGCATCACACCGTGCATCACAATTATATTACCCACAAGTAAATTCTTAATGTAACGGCCTTCATAATTTTAACTACCTCCTTATCAAGGCACCTACTTTTTCGTATAACACAAGAAATACGACTCATCCTAGACATAAAAGTGGCAGGCTATGACGTTAATGACCTCCAAATTATCTTTAAAAAAAAGGCCAATCAAAAAAATTGTGATATGATTAAACCTATATGAAAAACTATTTATCTTAGAATATTTTAAATACACTAAAAAAATAAACCAATAGGCAATAAAATTACCCCATTGTTACATATCCCTATGTGTCACCTTATACTTGGCTCTTTTACTACTATTGAGTACAAGTATTATAGCTCCTACAAAACTTTTAGTCACTATATTTCGTACTAATTTAGGCACGTCTTATTACCTCAATTAGGGAACCAACTCTCAACCACAGGTTCACTTTACTTAAAAATTGGTACTAAATGAGGCATTTCTTATCTCATACGAGGGATCAATTCTCAACCGCAGGGTTCCTTTCCATAATGCAAACAGTCGCAACTATTTTCTCCAACATTTTTAAACTTCCTGTGTCTACCATCAAAAAGGCATATTCTAGACAAGAATTTGGCATTCTTTGCAACAAACGATCATATAGATGTAGGAGTATCTATCAGAGCATTGAACCAAGCATCGAAAAGTGATGCTGATCCAGATCCTGGCAGGACTACTGCCGCATTGTGAGTTTTATGAGTTTGAACTACAACCAAGTACAAAATCAATAAATAAAATGCTCCAGCCCATTTGACGGAAGGTGCTTGAGCACAATCCTCCAGGTGCTTCAGCGGTCATGCCTTAACTGATAATGAGGAAAACTTGTAAAGATTCCCAATATCGAAGTCAGTTTTAGTAGACATTCACCTGAAAATGAGACATAATTCTGCCAAGATCCCCAATATCCAAGTCAGTTTTAGTAGAAATAATTACGGAACATATTCCAATTGCTTTTCCAGTCACTTCATTCGCCAGAAAAATGAGACAAAATTCTGCCAAGATCTTAAGGTAATTAAGCGGAAATAATAACATAACATAGAAACGCTTCCCAGCTAGTAATAGTCACACCATCGTTAACATTTAAAAGCAAAAATTAGGTACAGAAAGGCTTGAATAAAAAGTATACAGTCCATTCAGCCAAGAAGTTTCCTTAAAATCAAATTAGCAAAACCTTTATTTCCAAGGTACTAGCATAGGCAGGCGTACGTATAAAAACAATGTGGCTCTTTAAGAAACCTGTACTAAACAGATTTCCAATGAATAAAATCAGGAATAAGTTAAAATAACCAGGTAGTAAAGATCCAATAATCCATAATCATAGTACTCCTTAGGATTTATTGGCAAGCATAATTTATAGAGAGAAATAAGGCATAATTTAGAGAAATAAAATTACTGCAACTGTGCAATAATATTACAAGATTCCAGTTACAATCAAAATTTGTTACTACAATTATCCTTGACCATAGTAAAACCTCCACAGCCCCGAACAACATTCTCAATGGACAAGTCACATTGGCATCAGACAATCCTTGCCCTTCGGACCATGTCATCGGTGCTAACTAGATGGGCAAATATAAAACTAAAGCAAGTGTACTATTGATCTTGTTGTACAGCATATAAAAATGCATTAAATAAGAAGCTTCTCGATGGCATCCTGCAAAAGAGGGGAAAAATGTTAGAAAACAGAACAACAAAAACTAGAACTGACTTCCACAATTCAAAACACCAACAATAAAAGTTTGAAACATGATATTATTGGCTGTCAATGTTTTCTCAAAAAAATTCATGGTAATAATCATTCAAATTTATTATCTTAAAAAACTCGAACTTACCTTAAGTTGTTGTATTTGTGATTTTAGTTGACTTCCCTCATTGGTTGTCACAGAGCAAGCAATGACGGGACGAGTGACACCACATGCCCGACCTAACGCCTGTTTTGATGGTACAAACACATACGGCACATTCTGCAAGAAAACACATAGCAAACAGAAAAACTTCTAGTCAAAAACCAGTTTCCACATAGGTTAAATTCAAAACTACCGAATTTCAGACGACTATCTCCATGACCAACTATAGAACTCAAATAACAAAACCATAAAATATACTAAATTACATCTTGTCTAAACAGTTAGATACCTTATCCTCAGCCAACAATGGTAAATGGAGAAGGATCTCAAGAGGCTCAGTATCAGCTGCCATAACAACGAACTCTGCAATTCCTCTGTTCAGAGTCTTGGTAGCTGAAGTATGCAAGAAAACGAATTTAGAAGCATGGAAAAAAATACCCTAGTCTGCTTATTTGTATTAGGGACATGCAACACTCTTAAAGTAAAACTTCAGTACAATTTCATTCAAATATATTCAACTTACAAAGAAATATTCACATATAAGTAGGGTTTGAAAGAGCTTTTTAAAAAGATTTTAGAAGGTTTTGAAAATGGGCCTTATATTAGTTTTACTAGGCTGGCTTTTCAAACATCGGTAGAGCCCATATTTGACTTATAGTTAATCTTGAATAACTTTATCAATTGCTAAAAAAAAAAAAATTATGTATCAAACCTAACTAAAACTTAGCTGAATGTATTAATCCCTCTTTCCTACCCATCAAAGTAAACTTCTAGGACCATAGTTCAATCCCTGAATATGTGACAGCCTATAAATCCTTAATATTTGCTTTCAACAATATTCATTATTTTAAAAATTTTACTCAGGAGCTTGTAAATGAATCAAATCTTATCAGGGCTGGATCCTAGAAGACCTATGGAAAATCGAAAGCAGGAATTCTGTGTAATACTTCTAAGTCAGATTTTTGCGTCTGGTTTGAATGTGCTGATTGCAGAACATTGATTGATTTCTATGTTTGCAAGAAAGAATAGAATTCTTATTTGTATCAAAGGAGAAGACACGTTCAAGAGAGACGCGTCTCATGAGAGGACGTGTCTCCACAAGATGGAGACACATCTGCTCATGGGACGTGTCTCTTGAGCGCACGGGTTCTCATGTTAATTACGGTGGTTACCAAACTTAACATGCAGCAAACAAAGATCTTATGTTATCCTTGAGTACGTCTATAAGTAAGAGCAGTTCGATTAAGAATAATGATGATGCATAGCCTGCAATCATTATTCATTTCTGACCGAAGCTATCTTAACTTAACAGAGCTTTTCAAGCCTTTCCCTTTCTCCATATATGCATTTCTTGAGCCTCCGATGGATTTCTTCACATTCTCTGTCTGAAATAAATCCTTGATAACCTTTCCTTGTCTGTCAAGTCCTTCAAGCAATTCAAAGTGATTCCTCTTGTTTAATAGGATTGTTAGTTAAATTGCTAAGCGAGAAGGGCAAACAAATTGTTTCAATACCTCTTCATGACAGTTTTCCTTCTTCAATGGCTCCATTTCTCTTCTAGGTTATGTGCATTTACATGATACAACCATGCAATTAAATCTTACAATACCTAATTTGTAATTAATTTTGCTATAATCTTCTCCAAGTACATACAAAATTTGGCCATTACCTTTTCAGTTGCAGTACCTAGCAATGGCAACTTTTGGTGCCATGGCAAGGCCAATGAAAACTACCCATCGGTCTTACAATGGCACAAACAGATGCTACTGCTAGATAGTATTGATGGCAACCTCGACATTGGTTTATCATGTTAGACTGGGAAGACACATATATGTCCCTTTACACAGCTTCCACAGAATTATGCAAAAAGGAGCTTCAGCAGAAACAAAGGATTCCTGCTCCAGTGGTTGGAGGAAAACCTATAAACCAGGGAGGAAAAAATCAAACTCCAATGAGTGGTTTGAGAATAGAAACAACTTTTTGGGCTTTGGCAAAGACACTGGCACATTCAGATATTCTTAAGACAGTTCTCAAAACCTTTGGGAAGCTAGCATACCTATGTTGGCCATTTGTAAACAAGCCCATTCTGTACAGAGAGGTACAAAGGGAATTTTGGGAGGGAAGGCAGGAAATTTTGTGATGTCCCCTTTTCGAAATTAAGCCAAGTAAAAACCAATCGCCCATCATGCATTTCCTCATGGGCCTTGGGAATTTTGGGTGAGAGGGCAGGGAATTTTGTAATGTTCCCTCTTCGAAATTAAGCCAAGTTAAAACCAATCGCCCATTATGTATTTCCCCATGGGACTTTAGAGACATTTCAGTGCTATTATAAACTGAAATCATAATAGAGAAAGCCTTGTGTAAAGTTAAAATATAAAATAAGGTCTCTTATAATTAAAGCTTAATTTAAATAGTTCCTCTCAAATATCAATCAAGGGTCATGAAGGAAATTTGAAGAGTTATGTCTTTTGGAGGGAAACTGTATTTAAGAGAGGCCAAGCAAGGAGGAGGTGTATTTGATCAACCTTTCTATTTTCTGATTTCTACTCTGTGTTGGAGCATTGGACTTTGGTTCAATTAACTTGAGGACGAAAACCCTTTAGGTCGAGAATTGGAGAACAAAAACCCACAATTCCTTGGACTGATTTCACACAAAAATCACCATTGTGCAGAATTGATAAATTTTCAGTTTGTTAAAGAATTATCCTTTCAATTCATAATTGGTTTGCAGATGTTTGCAGCGATCCATATTCTTTGTCAAGGTTGAAGTGATTCATATTGTTTGAATTTATTTGATATTGGAGGCGGCTATTATAGTGCCAATTTGATTAAATTGGTCTGCTATCCAAAGGGCAGATTGTATCTGCAGCAGCATAAATCAGTGGCTGAGTCTAGTGAATAATTGCAGATATTATGCAGCAGATTTGAGAGAAAAGTGACATATATTTTAAATGGCAAAATTTACATACAATTATATTGTGACAGATTTGCAGCAATTTTTTGGTGATGTTTAGGGCAGACTAAACAGTCCAAACCGGTAGCGAATTCTGTTGCATTGAAGACACCTCCTTGAGTAGCTTATTAAAATATTCTTTCAGATCACAGTGTCACACCCATCTGTATGATAAGAAATTCAAGGACAATAATTATATAGCAGAAGTCTGCAGCTGAATAGTATCACCACCAATTGTGATTTAAGTTGATTAAGGGCTTATTCTAAGACTGCATCATTCTGGCAAGCCCTTGAGGACTAACGGACACTCGTTGAAGAATTGGTAATTATATAGCAAATAATAATATTCATTCATTTTAGGGTTGGCCCTTAAAAATTGTTGAGTGAATTAAAATTGGGCAGATATTCATTAAATATTCCATTCAGGATATTACAATTTAAAGCTAAAACATAAGTATAAAATTTATGAAGAAAATTGAGGATGTTTGAGAGGAAAACTGATTAAAAAAATATTGCAAAAAAGATTTCCCCACGACTGCTAGAAACAAAGGGGAAAAGGTTAAAAACAATACACGGTTTATTGAAGAAGAAGGTACAAGTATCAAATGTCCTGTATAGAAACCCATATAGAAATGGCCACAATTCTTATCGTTCTTTATTTTAATATTTGTATTCAAAATGAAACTAATAAAAAAAATCTACTCAATCAGAACCAGTAGATTCTTTTAGAAGAATTATAAACTACAAATATAACATTCGTTCATACCGTGTCACGGATTCGCCGAATTTCATGCTTGAAATTCGAAATTCGGCGAACATTTAAAAAATTAATAAAATTCGTTAAAATTCGCAGTTAAATTCGTACGGGAAATGGCGACTGTATTTTTGTTAACTTATATTTTTCGCAAGCATTGTTTATTAGGGATTTTAATTGGTACGGTCGCAAGAGATTACTATCGCTCTTGAAGCTTCAGAAAAACCCAATTCAAAGAACGAGTTGGGCACCCTGAATAGCACCTCAAAAATTGAAGAGAAAACCATATCACAGTCGCTCATGATAAATTCAACCGTGTATTTTATCAAGGAAATATTAAGATTTTCCTGTGAGATAGGAACGCAGTCTAAGAGAAGGCGAAACACCTTCTGTAAGGCGGTCGAATGTTTGAATCAAGCGCCTGGGAAGAAATGCGGCATTAAAAAACTAGCATTAATATATTTTAAATTTAACATTATTTTACTATATATATATTTTTAATATTAACATTTAATAATTAAAATCTAATATATTAATATATTTAATTTTGATTTAAATCATTAATATATAAAAATTAATAAATTTAAATATTCAAATTTTAAATTAAATCTTTTAGTTTCCATTTACAAATATTCTAGCATTTGTTATAATTTATTTAAACTCAATATAAGATTATTTTAATATTTATAAATTATATATTTTTTACAATAAAAATAAAAACTTAATATATTTTTAGCTAATTCAAGAAAACTCTCAGAATAATACTTTAATATTTTATTATTTAATAATTATATTTAAAGTTCAATAGTTTTAATTTATTAATATAGTATCATTAGTTATATAATATTTATTAAAAAAAATAAAAAAATTTACATAAGGCGAATTTGATCCGAATTTTATACTTTTCGAATTTTTTCCTTGCCGAATTTCATCCGAATTTCATTGTTGCCGAATTCGAATTCGAATTCGAATCTTGTGACTTAGGTTCATACCATACGATATTTCACACTGGATGACCAATAAGATAGAATTTTTGAGGGTTTAATAGTTGATTATAGTTTACTGCTAGGCCCTCTCCCACAATGTAAAACATGTGAATGAATCTTGGCTGTGAAAACATTTGTGCAGCAGAGAATTAGACAGGGAGAAGGCTAACTCTAATGCTTATGGGAAAATAAATAATTGTAGTAATAAAGGAACTTATGTGATAAGAAAACATTTTATGTTACAGCACAAGAATCCATTTTTGTTTCCCATAGAATGTGAGCAGCGCTCTTCAAATATTGGCTACCATCCCTTCAAGGAACCAAATTGAATTTTCTTATATAAAACTCAAAAGCTCTACACACAAAAAATTAAAAAGGTAACTGAATCAGTCGCTTGTGACAAACTGTGAAAACAAAAAGCTATGTTAGGGAATTTATTAAAAATGGATCCAGTGTCCACCCCATCCTAACAAGAAATAAAATAAACTTTTTCCTAAAGTCATTAATTAAAACAAGGCAGTAACTTTTAACATCTGGGATCTGGATTTTCTCTGTTTTGTCTCTTATTTATTTACAGTTTAACTAGAATATAGAAAGTGCCTCCTATTTTGATCTCCTAAAAGCTTTCCATTGTTAAAATCTGCTGCTACTCTTTATATGTATGAAATCAGAAGAACCAAGAAAGAGTTGCAAAAACATGGGTGCAACTGAAACATCAATAGAACAAATATTCATGATATTTTCTGTATATTTCATTAGTGACTGCAAAGGTCTGTGCACACTGGATAACAACCCTATAAGGAGCCAACTTAAAAATTCTCAACATGATAGCTCTACATGCATAAATAAAGTGGTTGGGGAATCAGTTGCTTGTGGCCAACGGTGAAAATGAAAATTCATGCATGTAGTTGGGGGAGTTAATTAAAATAGATCTAGTGTGCACCTGGTCCCAACATGGGATAAAACAAACTGATATTCTACAGCCTATGATTAAAATAAGAAACCAACCATTAATATCCCAAGTCTGGGCTTTCTTTTCTTGTTTCTCTTATTTGATGATGGAGCAAAGCTGCACCCCATAGAATAAGATGAAGACATTAACGCCTTCCTCTCGCCATAGCCATCAGCACACATTGCTTACCTAATCAACTTTGATCAAATTACATTACTTATATTGATGATTCCAATCTTATAAGGAAATCCCAATTCCATCTTCTTGGGATTCTCAGTAACTGGATATAAATATTTTTCAACCCAAGTTGGAAAGGTAAATCAGGACTCTTTCAATGTATGCAAAACCAACCATGAACCCTTGGCTTACTGATCCAAGACAATCACTAAAAGATGTCATAAAGACATGAACAAACTTCATATGCATTGAATTTTATTCCCAAAATATTCAGAATCACAATTTAGAACAGCTGGCAGATAGTTCGTGGCAGTTTTAGATTCTAAGCATAATCACATCAATTACTGAAATCATGTTCAGGATCGTTAAAAATTCTCCACAGCTGACAAGAAGTTTAGATTAGTTACAGATTCCCAACTCAACAGCTTGAAATATCCCCAATGGGATCTGCCCTAAAATTCTGATTTTTATTTCTGTTCAAACCCTAATTCTGATTTCTGATTTTTTTATTTTCTGAAAACAAAATATCACAGTGAACATACAAGTGCCCAAACATGCCAAATGATGTTCTACCAATTGATATTCATATCAAACATGAAATCCATCATGAAAAACACAAGATAGTGCATCCAAATGCCACATACAAATCTGATCTTCTGTAGGTAACTTCTGCTGTTACAAAACAGAATATTCTGGACTGATTTTTCAATGAATCCATGGGCTCAAACATGCAAAACATACACCCAGATTTATGCTTTATAAATCAGATCTAAAACTAAGATTGCACATACCACAAATATGCAAATTGGTCTTCAAATATCAACCTTAGATGGGTGAATCCTTCCTTACTCTAGAAATACAAAGTCGCCCTCCAAAAATAGGCACTCAAGTCTGCACCTATGTGGCACTCTAAATTAGGGCAAAATCCTAATGCAATATGCACACAAAATGCCACAACAATGCTGCTCCAAATCTGATCTGCAAATCTGATTATGCAATGATGCTCCAACCCTTCAAATGTCTCCAATGAAGTCCAATTGGAACTCCATTACGAGTCCTCCACAAGATGAGTTAGGTTTTCGTCCAACTCACCGTATTCACAAGGGTTTTCGTCCTTGGAATAAAGCCCAAACAAAGTTGTAGCCAAAGAGAAGAATCTCCAAATGAAAATTATGATATGAATCGATCCCCAAAAGACCTCAAATGTTCTTATATCTATAGCCACCTTTCCCTTCCAAATCTGGCCAACCTCCTCAAGGCAAAATATTTATTTTATTTGTTTTTTTTATCCTCCAATCTTGGCCAACCTCAACAAAGTATTCTTATTTTATTTTTATTGTCTTTTCCAAGGGAGTGAACCTCTTTATGACCCTTGACATTACATTGTTAGGCCCTTGCCTAGGTCGTCCACCTTCAAGGCCATTTGATTTAATTATTCGTCCTTCACCAAATGGCTAATAAAAATATAGGAAGTCCCTTCATACCTTCAATTTGCCCAATAAAATTGATTAAATATAATATTTAATCAATTAGGTCATTCTCTTAGCTCTCCAACTTAGCCTACGGGAATAGGATAGGCTAACCGAACCCATTAGGTGACCACTCAAAAAATGGGGACTACACAGCTACTTAAATAGGACCCATCTATATTGGATAGGGAGTAATTTGGAGGCGATTTTTGGGAGTTATATGAAAAGAGTTCATATAAGATTGGGTGTTACCATGTAGTCTAGAGGATGTCTCAGTGCTTGGAAGCCTCACTCCACTTTTGCTCTATGTACACTTCATATTTTAGGCAATTAAATGCATTTTCCTCTTTGCCTCGTGGGGTTTTTCCCATATTGCTCCCCATGAAAATCAACTTATCTTCCTCTGCTTTTGATCTTTCATCACTTTTAGTACACACTCTAAGATTACTACATGTGTTGTCCCTTAACGAAACCAAGAGTTTGCACTAAAACTAAGAAATGGGACGATTTAACCTATGAATCATGTCATACATGCAATGGACGTGTACAAACAAATGCAGTGGCATTGTCACATATTCAAAAGAGACAACAGAAAAAAATGCTACTCTATTCATCATGAATAAGATATGATCAATATGTGCACAATGATGGACTTAGAATCCAAAGTTGTGTTATTCATGTGGAGTGAGTCCTAAGAAAGATCAAGTGGTGTTGAAAATATATACAAATGATGAAATTTGTGTTTAGTCAACAAGCACTTAATATCCCTTTCTTTGGGTGTTCAATGGGAGATGAGACAAATATAGTACTACCAATTCAGATATCAAACAATTACAAAGGATGTTTGGATTCCTAACTGCTTTAGATTCCTTGGCCATTTCCAGACTAAAAGTGAAGTGCCAATTGTCCACTGGATAGAACCTCCATTGATGATGTAGCTTTGGCTTGTAACCCACATGAAACCCAACATACTGATGTGTGATTCACAATGTTTGTGGCAGAAGGTGCCAATTTTGCAGATTGCAAAGCCAATAGAGTGTTATCTTGCATAATTTGCAAAGCATGGTCCAAAATTTGCATAAGCTGTGAATTTGTCTCGTGCACATCATGTCTTAGCCAGGTGCAAGCCCAACTAAAAGATGCTTATGCATTAGTGTGAATGGTTTGATGTTTATCTATAGTACTCAAGTGTAAGGGATTCCAAATCTGATGGATGTTAGACTGCAAAAGGCTCAAACCGAGTGTATATGGGTTGGGTAGCTTAACATTGAACTTGGGATGGGATGGACCCCCAAGCATGGAGAAAGATCTACAACATATGAATTCCCACTAGTGGTGGAAAATATGACATACGAACCATGTTGCAGTTGTTTGAACTTGCAATGAAGACCTTGGAATTGCTCTTTCTGCACATCCAACCAAAATTTGTCAACGATTTGGGTAGTGTGCAGGGTTTGATGTGAGATGTTCTGTTTCAACATGTTGGCAAGTCAAAAGTTGTTAAATTAGTGATGCAAAAGGATGTAATCAGAGATTCATTACTAGGTGTGTTTTTGGTCTATTTGCAAACTAAGTGCAGAAAAAGGTATAGATATATTCCTCTACATAGCCCATCAAAACCTGGGTAAGGCATTTCAGTGGATTTTATTGGTTGTATACCTAAAACCAAAAATAGGAAAGATTATTCACCTGTGGACACATTTTCAAAAATTTATAAGCTAATTCTAGGTAAGAAGCAAATTGATGCTCAAGGAGCAGCACAGAAATTCTTCAAAAAAAATTAAGGCACTGTGGCTCGCCAAAAAGCATAATCAGTGATAATGCCAGAAAGTTTTGAGTGCTTTTGGGAAAAGTTGTCAATGATATTTGAGACATCTTCATATAAGTCTAACTCTTTCTATCCACAAGGCAACGGGAAAACAAAACCAAAGTCCACTTGGAGCTTGTAATATGGGTTTTTCCATCCTCACCTCTTACTTTGGCTTTTCAACAGCAAACTAATAAGGAAGATTCCTCCTCAAAAGAAGAGTCAAAGGCCATCTATTTCATTGAGAAAATAAAGTATGTACACAATAAAATAGAGAAGCAGCTCAAAAGAGCTTAGTTAAAGTACAAATCCAGGTATGATAAATATCGTAAGGGCCACACAATCTTCAATTACTGAATATGGATGGTTCTATTTTCTGAAGGAAGGGTTGCAAGGTGAAGGCAAGAAGCTAAAACCTCTCAAATACGGCCAATTTGAGTTCATTGAAGAGGAGGGCAGAAATGATTTCAAGATAATGTTTCCTCCTAATGCGAATATATAGTCCCTGTATTAAATGCAAAATATTTGATATTGTATGATCCTAGCTTACTGTAAAGTGCATGAGAAAAAGAATGTGTACTTCCAAAGTTTCAAGCATAAAATAACGGATGTCTGATGCACTTAAAGATGTTGATGAAGCCCTTGTATTAAATAAGAAACTCAGGGAAGCAATGATACAAAAGGGGGATTATGGAGGATTATATCTGAGGGTAGCGAGCCAGGCAAGCAAAAAGGAATGAACCCTAACCTTCCTTAAGAAACAATCACTTTAGGAGAACAGAAAGCCTCTCCATTGATAAGGTATTATCCAGGATGATTAAAAAAAGTAATTAAAAAGACATGAATAACCTTCAAATACACTGGATTTTATACCAAAATATGCAAAAATACTTTAGGGCCATTGGCAGAATACGGGACAGTTCTGGATTCTCTGTATAATCAGATCTGTTGCCAAAAGTACACCCAAATCTGTTAAATATTATCAACAGCTGGCAGTGTGTTCAGAACATTATATTCCCTGATTGTAATGCCCCCTTCTATTTTTGCTGCAGCATTATTTCCTTTCTCCTGAGATTTCCTTGAAGGAGGATAATAAAGGGAGCACTTAAGGAGAATAATCAATATTATTAAAAAACTGATATTTAAAAAAGTTTAGTTTTAATGAAAATTCAAAAGGCATGTAAATGAAGAGTTACATCTATTAAAGAAAAAGACCATAAAAGGAAGATAAATCAAGAGGAAGGAGGCATCAAGATGTGAAGATATATTATATATTTTTCCTTGTGAAGTATTCAGCCATCGAGGATGAAATCTCTCAAAGATTCAGAGATTTAATGACGGAAATCTTTAATTTCTCTTGTCAAGTTAGTGGGCGAAAACCCCTAAATTTAGGAAACATTTCAAGACATTTTGATTTAATATTTTCAAATTTGTATTAAAGCTTCAAATCTGAAATTTATAATTATCAAAATTATAAGTTTAAAGTTAAAGTAGTATTTATAATTCATTATGCAAGTATTATTGAGAATCTGGAATATTTATTTAAGGAAAAAAAAAAAGGAAATCTTAGAAAGGGACATAACATGGACCAATCACTGGTAAACTGAAGCCTATTTATGTTTGGGCTAAACACAATTAAGGGGAGTTGTAAACAGAATTTAGCAGATTTCATTCAGATTCAGGATCAGGAAAGAGTATGTAGGTAGAGAATGTGACTATGATATAGTACCTTGGTTCCACCAGCATTTACTAAGCAGAACATGTGTTGAATAAGTTTATTGGCTCGAAGATAATTTACCATAATACCGAAACACTTGGGCTAAGAAATTGCTTGAAATTACTTGAAGAATAGATTACAATTTATAGAGGAGTAAAAATACTGTAGACATTAAATGTCTACCTACCAGCTACCTACCAACAACTAATAGATATAATTGACCATTATACAATAGAAGAATATAATATTCTAACACCCTCCCTTAATGGTCAATCGTCTAACTAGCCTACAAAAAAACAATTCCTTGCGTCATTGGTCAGTTCTTTCTAACACTGCTAATGAGACCTCCCTCGATCTCGCAGTATCGCCATTTAATCAAGAAAACCAAAAAAGAAAGCTCGCGAAAGAGACAAGAGCCCGCCAACGCTTTGCCACTTGAGATGAGCGCCCCGCCCGGCACCAACCCTCCTGCATTCGCGGTAGAATCGCTGACCGGTCATTTACAAAATGTCCATAACTCGACAAGCGGATACCGGGTAGAGCTGTTCCTTCCTCAAAACCAAAGATACACCGGTATCAGCCGCCACGCATTTTGAGGAAAAATCGGCAAAACCATTGAAACTTTTTGCGAGAGAGCGTGCCACTTTTCCCCGAACAATCGCAAGAAGCTAGTTGTGCGATATAAGCCGTTCCCAGCAACTCTAGGCAGCGAGCAAAAATGACAGTAAATAAACAAACCAATGAGCATTTTTGGAGGAAACCAATTCAAACCCAAATTACAAAATCATCATTTTTTCGAAAAACGTAAAACCAAAGACCATGTAGAGCTCCCCGCAGGCCAATAATAGAAACCCTGACTAGGGTATACATGAAAAACTCGTAATTTTTGAGGAGAAAATTATAAACCCTTCAAGAATTTTTTAAGGGAAAAAATTATGAAAACCCGTAAACCAGATTTTTTTTTTTATTAAGGGAAAAAATATTTAAAAAACCCAACAAAGGAATCCCACGCAACACTGCGAATTACAGAAGCCCAGAAACAGGTAGCCATCGATTGTCGGCTGAAAAACAGAGGGTTTGGAACCCTAGCCGCCAGAACAGAGCTGCACAAAAAATCGAGGCACGGAAAAGAAAGCACCTAGAAAAATCAGAGGACAACCCATTTGAGATCTTGGAAAACCCACCAAGAATCTGGCTACAATTAGAAAAAAAAAAATCGACTGAAATTGAGGCACAAATTTCGAGGCACGTAAATGAAGTACCTTAAAATTTGAAGACCTAATCTTTAAAATAACAAGTCAAACCCTTCACGGCTCTGGAATCATCAAAGTCTCGCTCTTGCAACTGCACTAAACAGCATTCCGTGGGAGGGAGACCTAACCAAATATTGGCTCGATACCATGGTCACTTTGGGCTAAGAAATTGCTTGAATTAACAAAGGAGAACTAATTACAATATATAGAGAAGTAAAGTTACTGTAGATGTCTACCTACCAGCTACCTACCAACTACTGTTGATAAGATTGACCATTATACAATATCAATATACCTTGGTTTTACCATAATAACATTAACAATTGTACATCCATGAGAAGGAATATAAATGCATCCTGTTATTAACAAAGGCACACGCTTTGATAGATCCAAGAGACAGGCCAGGACTATCTAAAAGACTCAAATCATATCCATAGATAAAAGGTTCAAAAGTATTTGTTTAAGTCACTGCCAAGCACTACACCAATTTGGTGTATGATATGCCCCCATAAGCAAGCATTACACAAGAGGATTATTTTCCATTTACCTTTATGTTTTTATAACATAAATGTACAACCCTCCCCCCCTCCAGATTTGATCTTGTGACCTTCATCAAGGAGTACAGATGCCTTCACCATTAGGCGAACTCATACTGTCTTGATTTCAGTGCAAAAGGTTGTCATCAGATTCATTACTACACATACACTTTGTTCCATTTTCTGGGAAGGCATCTACATTCATCTAAATATTCCATCAAAAGCATTTTAATGGATTTTATCGATGACTTCCCTAAAACCAGATATATGAAGGAATTTAACTTATTGTGGATGGATTTTCAAAAATGTGTGAGATAAATTCATAATTCCATACAAGAAGCAAATTGATGCTCGAGAAGTAGCACACAAATTCTTCAAAAACATATGGTTGTAAAGTGGTTTTCCAAACAGCATGATCAGTGATAGGGACGGTGGGATTATGAATGTTTTCTGCCAAAAAAAAGTGGAAGATTCTTGAGATCTCTTAGCAGGTGTAACTCTTTCTATCCACAAAATGATGAAAAACAGTAGCAATAAATAGGACCACTAATCATTTTCTAAAACCGTACAGCAATAAGCATCCAAACAATTAAGATGAATACTGTGCTTACATGCATTCCTTCAACAGGGTATGAAAATAAAATTTAAAAATTTAGTGTACTTAGTTACTCTTGATCCAAAAGGGAAATTAAAAAACATATTCATTTTTCAGGCTAGCGAGATTGCTTTGAAGGACAGTGCGGACTGCAAATTCAATCGTTGTTTATAGGCACAAGTGTTTCAATCTGTTGTTACCTCCATGTAGTGCATGAGATAATTTTGTAAAAAAATGATTATATTCATTAACGGAAATGTGTGGCATGCAATTTCCTAAGAGTTCGCGGCATCACAAGTTTCTACTTTAGATATCTCCACAGTGATTCCTAAAAAACTATGAAATCCAAGGGAAAAGGGGACCACAGCTGAACCCACCAAAAGCACTTTTAATAAATGCCAGAAAACAGAATAACAATACATCTTATTCTATTTACTCAGCATTCCTATTAATACCAGAAAACAAAATAGGAAAACATACTATTCTAAGTATTCATCATTCCTGCCAGTGCCAGAAAACAAAATGGTAAAACATAGTACTCTATTTATTCAACCAAGTAGTTCTTACCTTCATTAGCGCCCTTTTTAAGCTGCTTGTAGTTGCAAGCCTGCTGCACCAAGTCCAAAATAGTTATAGTAAGCTGATTATCAGCCAAAGGATATGCTTTTGGATTCACGGCTTCAGCCTGCACATAATTACAACAAACTCAGCCACATTATAAAAAACCTAATGCCATACCATATCAACATTATTGAAAAACACTCCTTAAACCAAGAAAAATCTGGTATTTACTACATTCTCAAATAGAGTATGAAAATTTCTACAGACTAGCACTTGCACCCAGAGGAGGTTCAAGGGAGACGCCGATAGGTGATTGAAGGAAAAGCGTACATTTTTAAAATAGACTATGTAACTGTACCTATTGCAATTCCACTTCCTATGACTGATATCTATTGCCAATTCTTTTTATCATAAATTTTTAAAATAGTATGTGTAAATCAGGCATGGATGACTTCAATATTGGAGTCTTCAGCCTTGGTGCCATAAGATTATAGAAATCAATCCATATTCAAATCATAAAAGTGAAAAAAAAAGAGGAGGATAGGGAATACCATCCCATCGATGTTGTTGAAGTTATACAAAGATATACCGAGAGGGGGGTGAATCAGGATATCAACAAACTTTTACCCTCTTACCTATTTATCAACTTCAAACTTAAACATACATCAACTATTTGATATGAACCAATTTACACAAGTTGACACAACTTTTATTGAAATGATTTTTACAAAGTAGGCACCAACCTACAGATTTACAACAAAATGATTTAGTAGGACACAACCTACAAGGAACTTCCAAACCTTTACAGCTTTAGTAGGCACCTACCTACAAGGAGCACCAGCCCCTAATGCAAGGCAGCAACCTTGACTTGATGGTTGCAAGATGATGCCTTCAATCTGACCTGCACTATCCCAATCCTCCAATCTGCCTTTGGTGATGAATGATCTCACACTTAGCCCACACAAGGAGATGGGACTTCAGATTTAGAATGCTCTCTTACACAACAACCACACTTACAAACCTTACTTGGATGTCAATTATATAATGTGTTCAAAGGTTGCAACAGTTAATAGAAGAACATAACTCTCCAATTTCATATTTCAGTCATACCTTTTCAAAAATACCTCTTAAACTCAAACAAACTTTCCTTAACCATTTATCTCTTTCAGATTTATTAACAATTAGCATGATATTTAATTGGTAATATGTAAACTCCCCTTCAAATTTTATAAAAAACGTTTTTAAGAAAAACGTCTTCAGAAAACGTCTTAGCTTTGGCGCCCTTTCAAACAGAGATTATTGTTCTAAATGATGCATTACTTCATACCGGCCTTCTTTGCAACAACACGTCTTTTAGTTATATCGGCCTTCTTTGCAACAACACGTCTTTTATATTTTTTTTTTCTTTTATAACAAACGTCTTCCTTATGTAATCGTTGGTTAATTTGCTTTAACCACTATTGTTGCTAAATATGTATTGATTATTCTCCACGTCCACAACAAAGTAATTGTGCGTTTGGAATAATACCATCCATTGCTCTTTACTCCAAACGGAAAGTCCCTGGCAGCGATATATTCTTTAATAAGCCGATAATAATAATGTTTTGCACATGGATGACTATAGTGGAAATCCCGTGAATACCCTGCGGCTGATGTATTATCACGTCTTTATTGCGGCTTTACTTTTTAAACATTGAATGCCTTATCCATGGATTTGATAGCATTCAAAAACTCTGATTTTATCAAATTACCAAGAGTCTGTTATCTTATATCAGTGACGGAAGTTTCCAATGATTTTATCTTTATCACTTCTTAAATCAAGTATCGATTAAGACGTGATGAAATGCCTTTGTCTCTATATTGCTTGCAAATCACATTTGCTCGTTCTTTAGCAAGACCCCTACCTTGATAAAATACCATGACCTTTTAAATAAAGTCGCCTCCTAATATCATGCTCTCACCTTTTAATTATATCTGACAGAAAGATAAGATTAACGGGCTTCTTTTCTTTAACTTTGTCTTATAAATCATGTATAACCGTATCCTTAACAGCCACACTGTTATCTTAATCATGCATTTCTAACTTGACACCCGCATTTTAATCTTAATCGTTCTTTTCAATGTAAAGATATTCTTACGCGTTCTTTTTCAATGTAAAGATATTCTCACGCGTTCTTTAATTTTAATCTTTCTTTTTCTTTAAAAAAATTGTATGTTAAAGACATTCGAGCTCCATCAATTTGGAAAATATTTATATCGAACTTGCACTTGTTCAACCGAACTAGACCTATATCAAAAGATCTTCATTCTAACCTTAAGTCTGAACCTCATATTTAATACCAAGTATTAAACCTTTCTTATAGGAACCAGCTCATGTATATTATATTCTTCTTTTCTGTAGATTGAATACCATGTCAGCAGAAATAAAGTCTTCTTTATACCAGCTCCATAAAGACTCTCTTCAGAAATTCTGCTGAACTCATCATAATTTTGATCCTTGATTTCATTATGAGTTCCTTCTTTCTTAATGAATCTAATGTAGAATAGAAGTGTAGTGCAGCTTGTGACAATCATAGCATTCATCTAATGCTGACTATTATTTCTCTAGATGTTCTCTTTTTCAAATATGTTATCTTCAGTCATGCACGTTCTTGACATCAATGACAACATTTCCAACAATCTCCCCCTTTGTCATTGATGGCGACATCTTCTTCATCACTTCTAACACTCTACCATTCTACTTCTCTCCCCCTTTGACATCAATGGCAAAGGGACTTTCCAACAATGTCTTGCCTTTTTGGTTTCATGGAGCTACAAGATATTTGTGTATAACTCCCCCTGAATGTATGCCCCCATTTACAAATACTCATCTTTTTCTTTTCATTCCTCAACTTCTAAATTATTTTGCTTCTTCTGCATCAAAGCTTCTTCATTTTGACGTCAATACAATTTCCAATGATAGAAGCCAATTCATTATCTTCATTAAATATCAAACCATAAGTAGACTTCTCTTCAATATTTTGAGGCACTTCATTTTAAATCATCTCTTCCAAAGGGCTGAAAGACAATGTTCAACTTAGCTCCCCCTAAATTCATGCTTCCTCTTAGAAAATTCATATTGAATTTTTATTGGAGTCTTCATTTCTTGTATCTATCTTCTTTCTCCAAACTTTTGCAAACTTTCTCTCCTTTTCCATGGTGTTCTTCTTCATATCTTGCAAAGGTGTTTCCATAAAGTCACATCTACAAAAACGTGCTATGTGTCCAAAGTTGTTACACTTGAAACACATAATTTTATGATCAAAGGAATTATAATTTCTCCTAGTGAAGCTTGAACCTTTTCTTGCTTGAAATCTGCAATTTATTGCTTTGTGTCCAAAGTAGTTGCATGAATAGCAATATCCATGGAAAGAATAAAACTGGCCACCGTTGGATTTTCTTTCATTTTCCTTAAAACTTGTGACATTCTCATCACACTTTGTACATTTCTCCTTTGGCTTATTCAATTCATTTTTCAGCATGACAACTTCTTGTTCTAACTCATCACAATCTCTCTCTTTTGCACTTAACTTGTCCTTCAATTCATTTTCAGCTTGTTCAATTTCTACAAGTTGAATCTTCAAATCTTCAATGACTTTATTCAATTCTTCCAAGCTTTTAGTTA
>VDFB02063520.1:0-12555 GCA_007258455.2 Sequoia sempervirens | reverse complement strand
TGAAAGTGTGAATTAAATGGTATGTGGTCCCAAGGAATAGATATGTCAAGAGTTTTCCAAAAACATATTTTGAAGTATATGCCCCTAGGTTTTTATCAAGATCAAGGGATGGATCTAGATAGGATATAGATAAGATATGGATAAAATGGAAATAGGACATGAATAGGATAAGCAAGATCAAAGATGGAAATAAGACATGGATAAAATAAGCAATAGAACTTGAAGGGCATGCATAAGGTGAAGTAGATACGTGACATGATACTTATAGAGATCCTTAGCCCTATCAAGATCAAAAGTGAAAAAAATGGAAAGATGAATGCAAGTAGGGTAATGGATAGGAGATGAGGGATAAAGGGGAATTTGGTAGGTAGGATAGCATGGATGAAACTTGCCACCAAGTGTTTTGTGCTAGAGGATAATAGATTACACATGATTCCTATTTGTCAGATTTTCATCATGGTACCTATCCAAGGTGCTACAAGAAGTGATTTTAACCATTGGAAAAATGATTTCTCTTTACTTTTTTTTCTTTTTCTTTTTCTTTTTTCTTTCATTTTTTTCATTTTTTTTCATTTTTTTCTATTCTTTCTTACCATGGCAACTAAAAGTATGTCCATAGATGTTGGTAGGGTGATGTCATGATGGTAAATATTTATGTAAAGTATTGGATTAGAGGAAGATGATGGGGGATAAGTGGTGGATAATGGATGGGATATTGGAAGACTTGTGGGTGCATGGATGGGAATGTTGGAAAGGTCAACATTGGCACACACCTTGAAGGGTGGTGGAGTTGTGGAATAGAAGTGGACTTTATATTTTGAGGTTTAGATGGAGGAGTGCATGTAAATTCACTAGTATAAAAACAACAATATATGACTAAATAAACTACTAAAAATTGCATATAAATGACTAATTTTGGTCACGTGACCATTAGTAGTTTATTGTCGGTCATTTATAACGTGACCAAATTTATGACTAAACTATTTTAGTCATTTATCTAGTCATTTATTTAGTCATTGATTTGGTCATTGATTTGGTCATTGATTTATTCATTGATTTAGTCGTTAATTTAGTCATTGATTGTTGTTAACTAGTCATTTATTTAGTCATGGTAGTGATTTATTTAGTCATACATTTAGTCATTAATTTAGTCATTGATTCTTGTTAACTGGTCATTTATTTAGTCATGGTAGTCATTCATTTAGTCATTAATTTAGTCATATATTTAGTCATTAATTTAGTCATATATTTAGTCATTAATTTAGTCATTACTTTAGTCATATATTTATTCATTATTTTAGTCATGGTAGTCATATATTTAGTCATTGTAGTCATATATTTGGTCATTGTATTCATTTATTTTAGTCATAGTAGTCATTGATTTAGTCATTTATTTGAGTGAATCAATAATTCAAGTTATAAATCAAATCTAACTTAATCAATTCTCAAAAATTTATGCACATAAACTTCAAATATCATAGATATTCAAATGTTTTTTTTGTATTGGATTAAGATGAAAAAAATAATACAATCAATAAACAAATTTATGCATATAAAGCTCAAATATCATAGATATTCAAATTTCTTTTCTGTATTTCATGATAAAAAAAATATACAAATAGCAAACAACTGCATAACCAAAGGAATTACAAACAACATACAACTGCATAAACAAAGATCCAAGAAATACATCCTTTATTGCACTCTTGGTTGCCATGGAAGACAAATCCAAGATACGATACAAATGCTACAAACATTGAAGGGAGAAAAGACATGAAAATATATAGTAAATGTAGTTATATTATTTGTGGTGCATATATTGCCCGATTCAGAGTAGCCTTGCCCTCCCATTCTATCTAGACAACCCTTGAGAGAACATTAGAAGGATTTGAATGAGGGTATGTGTAGGATCATCATGGAAAAAAAAAGGCCCTTAAGTGGCAAAAAATTCAGAAAAATCAGAGTTAAGCAACTTAACATAAAAATTTGAATAAGTTATCTATATTATTTCAAAAATATGTAAGAATAGAATCTGTAGCAAATTGAATGTAGTTTCTAAACTACTAGGTTTATTTTTTTTAAAGTCTATTTAGTGAAAATTTGAAATTCCCAATGCAAGAGTACTTAAATTTAAGGAAAATGAGAATTAGGCGCCCTGCCTGACCACCCTAACCACAATAAAATGATAATATTTTTTATAATATTTTGATATAAGTAGATGACTCCATGTCCAGATGTGATGCACATTTTGTAATTTTTTTCCCAAGTAAATAAATAATTAATTATGATTTTTTTTATTACAACTTTTAAAAAATACAAAAAACTTGTATGTTTGACCACCTTAACTTGGTCAAAACTTCATGAAATTCAATTTTTGTTTTTTTAATCCTATAGTATGCGAAGCATATAATGTGACACATGTTTTGGATTCAAAAAATGTGGTACCATTTGAAAGCTATAGATGTTTTTCAATCATCCTATCAATCAGGACTTTAATCGTAATTCAAATAGAAAATGAATGATAATGATTTATTAAATTCAAAGTAAAGCATAATTTATATTGGTGGAAAGCTAAGAATCTTCTTTACAAACCCTTTTCGTTTCATCAATTTTGAGTAAAACAAAAAGTCTTCAGCCACATACCCATCATATTGCCACTTTTTGGCCCATCATGATCCTACATATACCCATGAGAAGGATGGAAACTTCCTATCTAGAAATCTCACTAGCCATGGTCAGATGAAAGTAAAGAGTGCATGTTCACCTCTCCAATTTGATGAGCTCCAACCTAAAAATAAGATTTCAACAATGGTTTTAGAATATGTTTATTAAAATGAAAATACAATTATTAAAATGAAAATAAGATATCAATGAGGAGAAAAAAGGAATTAACCATATGCATACATCCCATCAACTGTTAAGAAAAGATTAGAAAGAGTTAAGTTCAATATTTACATTTTAGAAAGCCAATCTAAAATAAAGATTAAAGAACTTCCCAATTTATCATGTATTTTTGATTAAATAAAAATAGAGATTATGATAATTGCATATTGATATTACAAATATTAGTTATATTACTACATATAAAACTCATAAAGCTCATTTAGTAAGCAAAATATCATATGCCCATTAGGATATAGAAGAGCTAGAAATTTAAGATATGGACCAGTTGTTATGTTTTAAAGCTAATAAGAACCAGAGAGAGTGTATAAATTCATAAGAGCAAGCTATTTAAGAGAGGGAAATTTTAACAATGGATCTTTCAAGTAGAATTCTGTTTCTTGAAATAAAATTGGTTCTTTCAATTGAAATTTAGGAGATCTAGTCTCCTTCTTTTCCCTTATTACTCATTTTCCTAGCCAACCACCAGTTCCCTTCAAACAATATGTTGGGTATGTGACAGTAGACAGGAAATATGACTGTGCTCTATTCTACTATTTTGTAGAAGCAAAAAAGAATCCAAGCTCTAAGCCTCTTGTGTTATGGTTGAATGGAGGTAATTATGCAAATATTGTAAGCAAGATAGATGATATATAATATAATGATTATATATGCCTAGAATTCTAGAATTTGAATGATTTGTTGGATTTAGGAGACCCGAATACATTTGACATAAAAATTTGTGTTGTTTATATATTTATACCAATATTTTCACTAATAAGAAAGTAAGCACCCAACCAAATTCCATATTGACATGGAGATATTCCATTTAATTTGATTTTTTTCAGATGTGTCAAGTCCAAACAATTTTCAAAAGCAGAGATTTATGCATTGGAGGGCCTGGCTATTCTTCACTGGGAGTGGGAGTTTTCTCAGATAATGGACCATTTCAGCCTAGAAAAAAAGTACAAGTGCAAAATGACTATAGTTGGAAAAAAGGAACATACCAATTTTGAATTTTTCTTAGTTCATTGAAGTTTAAGTGATTTCATTACATTATACATTCTTCATAATTTTTTTGTAGGGAAAGATACTGAGATTCTTAAATTGCAATATTTCTACAACTTGTACAATGTTTTTGCAGAAGCCAATGTTCTTTATCTGGAGTCAGCGACAAGAGTTAGCTTTTAATATTCTTTAAACACAACTTCATTTTAAGAAGGTGTCAATGATTGAAGAATAGGTGGGTTGTATTCAACATGGCTAGTAGTTAATTATAGGCCTCTCAAACAGTTCTTGAGTTGAGTATGCTCTCATGTTATGTTCACAAAACTGGATAATCTTGTCTTTTTCATACGATGGTTTAAGAATTTTCCAGTCTACAAAATGAGAGATCTCTACTTAACAGGTGAAAACTATGTAGGTAATAATAATTAGAAGATATTATATATAAAAATTCAAATTGATCTAATTTACAACCTTTTAAATATTGTATAAATTGGCACTCAATTTTTTATGTTATTTCCTCTTCAATATAGCATCTGCAATTTTATTTTTTAAATTGTTAAAAGCATACAGTCCATACTTAAGAACCATTCTAAGTGATGTGAGTCGGCATAATTTTTTCACAATTCATGTAGTATTTGATTTTTTTTTTTTAAATTAACTTTGTATGTATTTATATCAACATTTCGGATCATGTGTAGCAATCTATTATGAAAAATTGAATTACAAACATAATCTAAAATAGAGACCATGGAAGAAGTTACAAGAGGACTGATGCACAACTATATCAATGATACTCTTAAACTGTAGAGTCACAAAATAAAAATAAAAATTGTACAATATCAATGAAATCCAACAAAATAAGTGATGTAAATCTGCAGTTGACACACTTTCTGACTTGTGTGACATTTAAACTGGGCAATACTTATTAGTTTGAATTTTTTTCAAGCATTTTCTTGAGTCTATTGGCCATTAACTTTGAATTGTTTAAAACAAGGCACTACATTCCTCAGCTAGCAGAATGTATGCTATTGTACAACCGAAAATATAAGATCTTCAATCTAAAATGGGTTGTAGTATGTCAAGCCAAAACCATCACTTCAAGATTTTATTTAATTTGAAAAAAAACTTAAAACCTATATTTTTATTATTGATTTATGTACAAATAGGCAATCTATTGTTGAAATTTGGAAATGACTTAAATGCAAGGGAAAATTTCCCATGGTCGCATGGGCTCATATGTGATCAGAGCTACAAGGAAATGGTTTACACCTGCAATTATGACCACCATGTCTCCTTGACATTCATGGAAAGCCCATATTGTCTTCTAAGAACCCCTAAATTGTTGAGGCAATCAACAAAAATGCAGAAGATGTTGTTGAGGCAAGTGAGGCAATGGGGCTAGAAAAGGGTTTGGTTGTGGTGTAAAAAGGCCATGGAACCTGCTTTTTCCACCTTCAAACACACTGAAACAAAAAAAATCAATTGATAAAATATATGAAGTCCAGTAGCCAAGTCAAAAAAGATAATAAATTGAAGTTCCCAACCTAAAATTTGAGGGCTTTTCAAGCATAGCCTTTTAAAGACATAGAAAGCCAAATAATAAAATTATTTTTCCCACCTAGTGCTTAATAGAAACAGAGATTCAATGGCGTCAATGAGAAATCCAATTTAAAGAAAAAAAACCTATAAAGGCCTAGGATTCAAACACACGATCTTCGTCACTGTATTCCAATAGCTAAGAGAAAAGTTCCACAACATCTATTAGATCTACTAGGAACCTGTTGTTCGACGACCATCTACTGGTTGTTTATTGTAAGCACTTTCTAGGGTTTTCTCTATGCATCAATTGAGCAATAAAGCTGGAGAGGCTACAGGGAGACCAACAAGTCAGTAGGTTTAGCAACAATAAATAGTAGCTAGGAATGTCCAAGCAGGGTAACAATAGTAATGTTGTTGCAAATATTGATTCGCTGCCTATGTCGAGGTATCCTAGTGTAATGTGTGGTGGGCATATGGGAGGAGGCAGGAAGGAGGTGCCAACCTACTTCTGCCACCTTCAAACACATTGCCTCTACCCTTTCCACAGTAAACAAATCCATCATCTTTGCACCACTTTTCCACTTCTCCCTTTGACTCGTTGGGCTTCTTAGCTCCTCCAGCCCACCCGATATCCAACTGTTGAAGAGTGCCAGATACCTTTTTGAGTTAGGGTTTACTTTTAGGGTTTCAACGAGAAGCAACACATGGGTGCAAAAATGAAATAGAGGTGGGTGCCATAAGTTAAAGGTGAAATAAAATATGTATAATTTTGGCACGCATATGGTTAAAATAGGTTAGGGTGAAATGAAAATTTGGTGCCCATATTATTAAATATATTATAATATTATATTATTATATAATATATAATATAAAATTATATAAAATAAATATTATATTATATTATTATATAATATTATATAATAATATACATATAATATAATTATATAATAATATATATTATATATTATATTATATTATTATATATTAAATTATATTTCATTGTAATATAATAATATATTATTATATAATATATATAATAATAATACACATAATATTATATATTATAATAAATATTATATATATTATGTTATATAATTAGTGTCCCAAGATAGCCTCAAATGCAATTGGATTGTTTAAATCATATTTTATTAGTTAAATTGGACTACACTCTCTTTGATACATTTGACATGCTAACACAACAGGAAAATCAAACTGGCTTCAAATTATAGTTAAAAATATTAATGATTCATTAACATAATGAGTAATAAAAGTTAAAGAATATGAATGTTAATTTTTTTTTTAAATATGTGAAGGCCTTAAGATTGCACCGAGAGGCCATGCCTTCCATGCAATAGATATTTTGGTGCACCAAGCAACCTAGGCCTAATGGCCTGTTTAGGTAGGGTCCCAATGAGGGGCTTAAGCTCCCATGGATTATGGATCAAATTGGAAAGAAAAACAATAGAGGATAATAGTCATTTATTTATTCATTTCTATTTGTTTGACTGTAATTATTTAGTTGTGATTTTACTTGATGACCAAATTAGTCACTTATAAATGCCCAAATTAGTCATTTATTTGCCAAATTCTACTAGTGTTAGTCATGTGACTAAAAGTTTTAGTCACTTAGTCATTTATTTTCCAAATTCTTAACAGTACTTGGGATATAAGGACCCAAAATGGATGGAGGTGATGAAGGACTATTAGATGGGGTGAAGGACTTAGGAGTGGATGAAGATTTTGGATAAGCAAGTTTGGATGCCAATTTTGATTTATCTTTGGGATGCATTGATTTTATGAGTATTTTGTAATCCACATGGTTTTTGACTTTGATTTTTGCTTCATGGGACTTTGTGGCCTTTGGGATTTTATTTATTTATTTTGGATCATATTTTTCTTTGTTTTTACATGTCTTTTTTATGAGACATGTTGATCCTTTGATTTTTGTGGATTTTTGGCTTTATGCATTTGAGATTTGGTCTCCACATTGCTTCCAAGAGCAATGGGATTGGTGGATGGAGAGGAATTATATGGAGGTCTCATGAATGAGTTGATGTAGGTAGGATGTTGGAATTACTTCAAGAATGTGTGCTTTTGGTGATCTTGATTAGGGATATGAGGTGATGGATAGAGAGGATAATAATATTTTAGAGTAGGAATGCTAGTTGATGGAATGTAGGGACCCAAGATGGATGGAAGGGATAAAGAACTTGGTTTTGGGACATAATGGCCCAAGATGGATGGAAGGGATGAAGGATTGGTCTTTGGAATATAAGGATCCGAAATGGATGAAAATGATTAAGGCTTGGGCTTTAGAATATAAGGACCCAAACTAGATTTGGAGGATGTAGAATATGAATGCTTGGATTTAGATGGTAGGATTTTGGATTTGGGGTGGATGGAAGGAGTACCAATGTATAGATACTTATAGCCAATCCCATGGCCATGATAATTAGGATTTTCTTGGTTTGGTATAGGTTCTAATATGCCTCGCTCATGTAAGCCTAACCCTTTTCCTTGATAATGCATTTTTTGACAAATCCATTTTCCAATGGGATACTTGTTTTGAAAACAAGATGCAAGTCCATTTTGAGGAGGATATGACATGGAAGGAATGATAGATTTTGTAATGCCCCGGCCACACAAAACCTAAAGGAAAAATCGCCAAAACATTTATGATTTAAAAAAAAGTAAACTAATATGAGAAGTACATTAACATAAAATACATGTAATGAAATTATACATAGACAATATAAACTACATCCTTTGGGGTACATGTGACTGCATTACTTAACACAATTCCCATTCCATAATGATAATTAACGAATATCAAGATTACATTATAAAACCATGATATAGTCAAGAACATCAATATATTACATTGACAATTTCATATTGTACATATACATCAATATGAAATTACATCATTTCATATTTACAAAATTATAATAGTGCTTCCTGACACATAGTGCAGAATGATACATCAAATTCAAGAGTAATACATAAACGGACATGGTACAACTAAATTGTGGTGAAGCTATGGATCAATAGAATCAACAAAAACTTCGTGCTTCATGAACACTGTCTGGGGACCCAATGGGGTGCAAAAGCACATTCCACTCCAACCAAATAGCCCTAAGGCCCACCCCCATGCTATAGGAGAGATGACAAGAAAGATCCACAACCAAAATAGTCAGGTGAACAATCGCAAATAGGACTCCATGATAAAATAAACAACAAACACAAGACAACATCCGCTTCTAGAGGTACAAAAACAATAAGAGGGGAACAAAAAACATTCAAGGTTGCTAAAGGGTTGAGTGTCATCACATAAGCTCGACACAGGTTACCCAATGAAGATCTTTCTAGGTTACCGCCCTCGTACCTGGTTAAACCCTGACAACCTCAACTGATCCCCAACCCCTATTCTCACTCATGCAAGATCAACATACCCTTCAAGAAGACAAGGTAGTTGACCCTTGCCATTGTGGCTCCTCTCCCACTCATCTCAAGCCTAAGCGAGCACTTGAGGCATGAGTGAGGCTAACTTATCTGGATTAAAGTGAGATACTACCCAAACCCCCTAATTAATTATTAGGTTATCAATGATTAAGGAAACTCTCAATGAGTTACCCATACGCCACATTGTGCACTGGCCCCCATTGAAAGCCACTCCTCCTACTAGCAACAAGAGACTCACAATCACCAACTGGGTAAGCCAACTTGCACAAACTAGCAAAACCATATAAATATGCACATAAAATGAGGCATGCACTACCCCAAAAACTATCTCCACTATAAAACCATTTCCATAGTGCAAGGCTCAAACCCACATAAACACAATCCAAGTATAAAGATCAACCATTATCAAAATAGCAAAATCATGGAACCACCCACTTTTAGGTGAAACAATATAAAACTCATGTAAACACTCAAGGCTTGATATGGGTTACCCAATGTGGATCCTCCTAGGTTTCTCTCAATTCCCCATCCCAAGTTACCTAGGTAGCCTCACTGAATCCCTGGCCCCTATACCATCTCTTGCAAAAAAAAACCATTCTTCCCTCTAACCTCTAGAAGGCTAACAAATTACTAACAAAAAGGTTCCCCCATCAAAATGGAAAAGATAATATGATCTCAAAATACTAACTGAAATGCCCAATTCAAGAAAGAATAGAATAATGAGTAGCAACATCACAAAGGGATCTTCAAATGCAACCAATACTAACATAATAAACTCAATACAAAATCAACCATGAAATCAAAATATTCACAACAAACATTTGGCACAAAAGGGAATACTCCATTGAACATTAACCAATATAATCTCAAGTGTCACTTAATTCTCTTCTCTTCAACTGCATATTTGGATAGAATTTAATATTGAAGATAAATTCATGAACATGTTTTGATATTCATTATTCCACGTTTCCTAAAATATCTACCAATTGGACCTAGCAATTTATTACTGACAGGGAATAAACCTAACAAATATCTTTGAATGGAAAACAAATTGGATTCACCAACTATGGGAGTAAAAGCGTAGACCTATGAATTAAATTTCTACCAGCATAGACCACTGGCAAGGGGGCATTACGCCGTCCACAGCTGCCCAAAATAGACTTATGATCACCTCACCCACACCCATGTTTCTCACTTGGATTTTATTCAACTACCATAATAAATTTTGGAGCTAACTTTGAACTACAGTTTGGAAAGAGTTTAATACAATTTTACCTATAAATCTAAGGAATGAAACTGTGTTGGGAAGGCGCTCCAGTCTTATGTTCTTTTTGTTTATCTTTTTGCCTTATTTGGGAGAAAAGACAGTCTTCCTCCTTAGCGTCCTTCATTCTTGAAGTGATTCCAGAAGCCTGACTGTAAGTGTGAAGCATTTTTTTTCAGAGTTTGAGGAAAAGCATTTGGAGTAACCCAGGCGTGTCACTCACAGCCCCACCTCTTGGATCTGTATCACAGATAAGCTTCATTAGGTAGGCAACTTAGCCACCCATTTTGGTTTCAACATATTTGATCTCCCACTGTCTCTGTCAAATATATGCATAGATTAAACAAGTAAGATCTTGTAAACTTGTGTAGGCCATAAATATGTGTAGATTTTGCTGGTTGATTTACAGTTGCATACAATGTGATACCATTCTATACAATCGAACCTTCCTATTTATTTAAAGTGCTATAAAAAGAATTCAGCCTCGTATCTTATCAAACAGACAGTCACCTATAAATTTCTAGTAGAGTGCATTGATAATACGTAGGACAACGAACTTCTAATTCAAGTACTTATCCACAAAAATACAAATTGTCTGCTCAGTTCAATTTAAAGTCTATGGGAATAAGTGCAAAATGCCATGATGTAGCTTGCAGATGTATTTATTTATTTATTTTTGGCTGGATTTCCTCGGGCCACTGTACACATATTTATACAGATTTCACTGAGATAGATAAAAGTGATCTGTAATATAAGCTAGAAGAATTGTGGTCTTTTAGTCTATATCCTGGGGTATGGGTGTTGACTACAGAGTTGATGTTTCAACCGCTCTACTGTTGGCATCAATTACAAAGTCAATGTTCCAAATATCCTGTTACTGGCATAAACCTGAATAAGTTGGAGTTGTTGTTTTGAAAAAGAAATGATAAGTGTGAGTTTAATTTCTTCTGCATGTTTTATTCCATGGAGATAGGCGGTGTGTTTTGTCTCTTCATTGGAATCAAGAGAAAACATACTAGTCTGTTTAAATGTGTAAACTGATGCATATAGGTTACTATCACTGTAACTCCCTCTTATCTTAAATGTGCATAAGATGATCAAACGTGTATTAATTACTCTATGTTTATGGTGTAATGGATAAACCTTCAACATTATGCTGGTATATAAATAAACTGTATAGTTTGCAGTAATTTGAATAGTGTCCTTAAAAGAAAATCTTTAGCTTATGATAACCTCTCAAACTACTTTAACATAGTGCCCAAATATAAATGCGCATGGAATTCAATTGAAAACTAAAATGGCTATCCTTATCTTTATGTTTACGAGTCTAACACTAACTTGTGGACGTTGGAAGATTCAACCTCCTTTTAAGAAGTCACTTCAAATTTTAAAAGACTTCGAATTAAGTCTAGTTTCATGTTTCCTTAACAACAAAAAAAGATAGAATGTATTCCTTCAATTAAGGAATCTGGAATATATTCTAATTCCCTTATAAAGAAATTTTATTAGTTGAAATAAAGAATACACTAAAAAAAAAGGAGATTCCCTAAGTTCTAAGGAATATCTAAGGTATGTTATAGATTAGTTTTATATATGATTTTATTTTAAAACAAAACTGTATAATAAATGAAAAATAAATATAGTTTTCAAGTAGTTCAAAATTAAGAAGAAAATAAATAAGTAAATAAAAGTGGAGTTTAGGGAATAAAGTGCATGTACATAATTATAATATTTTGGTAATTTTCTTGTGGTTCAAAGTTATATATATATATATTTACTAATAATAAAATATTAAATTGTAAAAATTTTTGCGAGTGTTGTTGGATTAAGAAACGATATAAGTTATGTGAATTGTCGGTATCACTACATGATTATAGCATGATTTTAATAAAGTCGTCATCTCTAAAGATTGTACCAAATTTTGGGTATATTTTTACGAGTATAGAAAGTGATAACTGAGATCATTCATTCAATGCTGTATTATTTAAATAAGAGTTATTAGCTTGCATGATTTATTGCTCCCAATATGGAGATCAAATGAAATTATGTGTAACTAATTTTAATACTCACTTTAAAGAGGTTATTCGAGAATACTTCATATGAATGGATATTGTTGAGATTTTATTCGATAATATAGGATACTCCATATGTGGTACTTATTTTTCTATCATGATACTTAACTATTCTTAGATTTGGAATTTATTCTTGAACAATTCATATCTAGGGAATGATGCTATAATGAATTTTACTAACATCGTTATGTATTCCAGATTTTATGAGTTTTTTTTATAAAGATTTAATTATGCTAGATATAGCTTGAAAACCTAAGAAAAGAAAGGAAAACAAAACCAACAACGTTCGGTATTAACGATGCCTCTGGCTCACGTTTACGGGTAATGCCG
>VDFB02063519.1:0-27119 GCA_007258455.2 Sequoia sempervirens | reverse complement strand
CCAAAACTTAACCATGGTACACATAATAGTTGAATAGAAATATATCATTTATTTCTTGTAAAATATCATATTTTTATTCAAAATAAAACTTATATGCAACCTAAATAGACCAACTACCTATTGGTAAGCATAAATATTTGTTATAACTAACTTTTACATTCAACACAAATGGACCAATCATTGAACACAAAAAAAGTATTTGTTCTTATGAAAATAACACATAATTATTTAAAATACAACTTATATCAAACAAAAATGGACCAATAGTTGAACACTAAAGATTTTTTAAAATTCTTCACATTGCATGAGAAAATACGAGGTATTTATTTTTCTCACCTTTTATATTTGTGATAGGACAAACTATTAGTATGAATACCCCCATGCTTGTAAATTTCTACCCCAATAGTTGTACACATAAGAATAATATTTTTTCACTATGATAACAATACTTTTTTAAATGAGTGTCTTATTTTATTAAATTAGTATTTTATTTTATAATTGACACACTTATAGTGGATAGTTATGATATTTTATTTGAGACAAAAAAATTATTCCACTTCTTCACAAATGTATTTACGCTTTTCTTATATAACATTCATAGGTTGTCATGTGTTCAAGTATGAGTCCATCTTTACCAATATTTTGTTTTTTTATATACATGTGGACTATTTACTTACAATAGATAATATATTTATATGTGGTAAGACCAAGTATCATAATCACAAATAATAACTATTGGACCTTGTACAACTACTAGCCCCTCTCCCATAGGTCATTGAATTTGTACCACATGATATTATACACATTCCTTTGGATTAGGCTCTTATTATATTGTTTAATAGACATGTCATTATTTTTTGTCCAAAATTTTATCTTTACATGAAAAATGTAAGATAGACATTCAAAATAGAAATAAAATCCTTCAATTCCTCTTTGTTCATATGGCTATCCAACCTTCACAATACACATTTCCCAACTTATCATTTGACATATAATGATCGTGATAAAATTCCATACATGTTTCATGATAATTCATTTCTACTTTGTCTCTATACTACATTGCATTGCAAAAGGATTGAGGCATATATTGTCTAAGATATTCATTATCATATTCATGATTTTCCAAAGTATCAATAGTATTGAAAAGCTTTCCGCCACAATATAAAATTTATAATGAATTTTTACATAACTTTAAACATTGCATATCTTGACTTGTTTTTGAAAAAATATTATTTGAATTACATTTTTTTTTATTATGCTTGGACTAGTGGATCTACCATTCAACTAGTTTTTTTTATCAACTAGCAATTCAAAATATCCATAGGTAGGGTTTTGATCATGAAGAAAGATAGAATATGTTTTTTTTTTATGAATTTCCATTGAATTTTAGGTACTTCAATATTTTTTGTAAAAAATAGACACAAATTTCATTTTCTAGCCACTTGGCTAGCCCCTTAATACAAAATAAGTGCCCCCAAAAGACCACAATTATCACAATTTGTTTTTGGAAGTACAAACAATCACATACGCCATAGATACATATAAACATGATTAATTCCATACAATGCACACAATTCTTTTGGGTCTAGTTCATATCTATATGAAAATAAATCTTAAGGATCATTGTTTGCTACATAATTTAAAATATAGTCAATGGTTCCACTGCATAGTTGTACATAATTGTACTCCATATGTAACAATAGCTAGAAAGACTAAAAAATGCAATGACCTATGTTATATACAAATTTCCTTATTCTCAATATGTCATTCTTTTCCAATACTACATAAATTATCTCATCTATATTTTTATTAACTAGTTCATAGCTCTCTACATATATGATACTATGAAATGATTTTTTTGATTCAATTTTTTTTTCTTACATTAGCCAATGAGTAGTTTAGTTAGGCTTATTTTATTGATAAAAAGTGGTTCAAAATGTCCAAGGATAGGATTTTGACCACGAAACAAGATAGAATATGTATTTTTTAACTATCATTAAATTGTTAGTACATCCATTTTCTTGTGAAAAACTAGACACATGTTTGAATACCCAACCACTTGGCTAGCCACTTAATAGAAAATAAGTCCCCTGAAAGACCACACTCACTATAATTTGTCCTTACAACTACAAAAAAATGTATATGTCATAGATACGTATCAACATCTTTCAGTACATGCAATTCAAATAATGGTTGAGGTGCTAGATCATAATTGTAGAAAATAAAGCTTCACAATCACCATTTGCTAGAAAATTTATAAAATGGTCAATGGTTCCATTGTGTAGTTCTAAGAAATTGTACTGCATATGTAATAGTAGCCCCAAATAGTAAAAAATATAATCACCTATAATGTTATATACAAATGATTTTATTTTAAACATGTTATTCTTTTCTAATACTATGTTAATTGTTTCATCTATATTTCTAATAAATTCTCCATAGTCCTCCACATTTATGATATTATCTAATGAATTTGCTGATTATAATTTTATTTTCATTTTTTGTATAGTATAGTAACAACCTACTCATTGCTTTAGTTGTCAATTTGTGTAAAATTATAAATCCAAACTTAGTTACAACTGAAAAAACTAAAACAGTCAAAACTAAATACTAAGATTGCAACCCCTCTCCCTACCATACACAAAAAAATGTCAAATAAAAAATTAAAACACAAGAAATTTTTAGATTCGAATACACAATGTTTCAACTAAACTAATACTATATTAAACCATGTGAAACCTTTTATACTAGCTTTGAACACCCTACATGTCTAGTAATTCCCTACATTTGTAGCAATAGATGTCCATATACTATATATACAAACCATTTCTCCATATAGGAACCCCAACTTAGTAAACTAGCAAGTAGTATTAACTCTAACCTCAAAACCCTAATATTATCTCACCTCATGAAACGACAATCCTTTGGTGCCATTTTGTAGTCACAAATAGAGGCCAATATTATACCACCAAATCTCTCATCACTTAATTTCTCAAAACATGTCCTTCTTCACAATCTACCACCACCAAATCCATGCACAATGATGATGGTGGAAAACATTACACAATGATGTCCTAACAACTATTTTGCAATATATCTTACATTCCATGCTTTCATAAAATTATTTTGTATGTCCATTTATCGGTTTGGAATAAGGAACCCACTAACAAAAATTCCATGTAAATTTCTTATCATATCTTGATAAGTGAGATCTCTTGTGAAGTGATACTTTTGTGAGTGAATTATACTCAAATGTATGTAGCATGATTTTGTGTTATTACTACACATTATGATATTTCATATCGAAATTGAACCTTGCGGTTCAAATGAAGGAAATTGCAACTTCTCCCCCAAAATAAGGCCAAATAAGTTTAACTTGTCTACAAAGGTGCACTTTCACCTTTCTGACCTACAAAGGTGCACTTGGACCTATCTAGCTGCCATAAGTTACACCTTGGTCTTTTCAATCCACAAATACACATGAGCCTATCTACCAAGCAATGTGCACTTTCACCTATCTATCTAACAAGGTTCACTTCAAAAAAAGGTCCACTTGAGCTTGTCTAAACCAAATGATGTTCACTTTCTATAAAAGAATCTACAAAGTTATAAGATACAATAGTGAAAAAAATTCCACCAACTACCCTTTAGTCTCATTCTTGCACTAGTTAGATAAAAGAATCCCCTCGAATGTATGATAACATCAGAACTTTCATGCAAAATTTCTTATTCCATCTAGATTTGCGAAATCACTTATGAAGAGAAACTTTTTGTGAGTGAACCATACTCAAGTACACATAGTGAGATTTTGAATTGTTATTGCACATTATGATAATTCATACTAGAACTAACCTATGCCAATCAGATGAAGGAAACTACAATTTCTGCCCAAAATTGGGTCAAATAAGTCTAACTTCCCAACAAATGTGCACTTGGATATATTTGACCTACAATGGTGCATTTAGACTTGTCTAACTTGCAAATTTGTAGTTGGACCTATCTGACTAAAAACAGTGTGAGAGCACTTAGGCCTTTCCCATCCACAAATGCATATGGACTGAGACACTTAGACCTATCTAACTTGTAAAATCAGCTTTCATCTAGTCCACTAGTATATCCCAATGTTAGGTCAAAATATGCGTGTACTGGTGTGACTTCAAGTCTCACTTAGTGCAATTTCAAAGTAAACTTTCACAAAAGTTCCACTTTCAACCTTTTTGACCAACATGATGTTCACTTTCCATACAAAAACCTATAAAGTACTAACATGAAATAGCAACACAAAAATTCTCTAACTGCACTTGATTCTCGTTCTTCTACTAATTGGATGAAAAGCTCTTGTAAATATATGATGATATCATAACTTCAATGTGGAATTTCTTATTCCATCTAGATATACGAAAGCACTTATGAAGTGCAGCTTCTTCGAGGGAACCATACTCAAGTGCACTTAACATGATTTCACCTTCTTACTACACATTGTCAGATTTCATATAGAAATTGACCCTTGTGGATTGCTTGATGGAAAATCTAACTTCTACCCCAAAAAACATGTCAAATGAGCCTAACTTCCTTGAAAAATGCAGATAGGATAACATCAACTCTATCCATGTCATGCACTTTTAAGAAGATATTATAATGAAACAATGTATAATTGTCTACAAATGTCACCACAACTAGACACCTAGACAAAAAAAATTAACTTAATTGGACCATGCAAATAAAACACCCAAAACATACATGTAGGCAACACATTTCCATGCTAAATTATCCTTCTAACTATCCTTTTACACATGCCCGTGTCTTTATTGTAATTCGATCCACCTAAAAAATGTGTTTCCTACATGTCGGTTATGGGATTCTTATCCACAACGACAATTAGAGGGAAAAGTTCAAACAGACATTACAAACTTATGGCTGAATGCAAACATAAATAAAGAAAAAACTTTGCACTATAATTAGTTGTAAGCCTATAATCTAGCTCGTGAATCTTAGCATGATTTTGATAGTATTAACCAACATTAACTCTAACCTCACAACTCCCGCCTTCTCTTGTCTCATGAAATGATAACCCTTTGCATACACTTTGAATCCATAAATAGAGGCCAACAAAATGACACCAAATTTCTCCTCAATTAACTCATAAGCATCTTTTCAATTCTCAATCTTCACAATCTCAATTAAGAATACCTTGTGCTACTTTCCAATGAAGAAAACCAGTTAATCACTAATTAATAATCAAACCCTCACTACAAGTCCATAATAGGAACTAATAACATGTAAACCATATTTATCTGACACTAAATTTTGAGAGACAATTGTATGAATCTAGTAATTTTTAAATGTTGTAAATCAACATGTCGAAAAGCACTACCACCATTTGAGCATAATCCACATACAAAAGCACTACCACTGTTTTTTATTGGTGGAATTAGGATCAAAAGTTCAGTTCACAATTGAATTTCTGTAAAAAAAAACAAAAATAAATTCTTTGGCCAACAAAAAAATTTACAAGTGGCCACTTATTTTGCATGATTAAAAACCCACATGGTCGCCCTTAATTTCTCTTGTCCACATTGATAATGGGTGTCCCAATCTCCATCACACTACTAAAATTGTCAACATTATTGCGATGTGTGTTTCACAATTTCTCTTGTCCACATTGATAATGGGTGTTCCAATCTCCATCGCACTATTAAAATTGCCAACATTATTGCGATGTGTCTTTCACGCATGTGATTTGTACTCTTAGGATGTTTGTAAGCTACGACATGATGGGAGAACATGGTTTTAACCATGCGATTTCAGATGTTTAGGTGTTTCCTATCCAACCATGTGCTATTTCCCTCCACAACTTTTTCATCTTGGCTCTATATATATACCACTAGGAAAGTAGTCTTAAACCATGCAAGCAGTCTTACATGCTAAGATTTCATTTTAGCTTTCAATATTGAAAGGCTGCTTCCTTTGCAAGTTCAGATGAGCATTTTAGGTGACTGTAGTATGTTGATAATGTCAAAATGTTACTCAGCAAGGTTTATGGTGCTGCTGTTTACATTCATTGTCTCATTGGATTATCTTGCATGGGCAGATTTGCATTGTCACACATTCGTTGTAAGTAGACTTAAATGTAATTGTGCTTTTCCATTAATAAAAATATTATTATAATCTATCAATGAGCTTGATGAATCCTTTGTAGATATTTGCTCGATTTGATCTTCCGTGAATGTATCACAATGTAAGAGACAAGCTCGGGAGACAAATCTATTGTTATTATTGAGATTTTGATTGATGTTTCAGCTTATCTTCAATGTGCATTTAAACAATATTTAAGAAATTCGACGTGTAGTACCTTTATAGTATGGTAGAAAGGGTAGCGATAACTGTTTTTCATTGGTTAATTATGTAGAGAATCTAGGGCAGAGCTGTCTGCACAAATACAGTGCAATCCATATTTCTATTCAAGAGTTCTAACGCAGAAAACAAATTTATTCTTATTGATTTGCACAGATTCAACAGACAAATATTACTCGGCTGTGTAAGACATATAACATAATCACTGTAAATGGGCAGCTTCCGGGTCCAACTCTGTATGCTAAAAATGGCGACACACTCAATATTACAGTTTATAACAGAGCCAGGCACAATGCCACCATCCACTGGTAAATATAGCTCTTGTAGACTGTCAATTCCATTGTTGATTCCATACTCTTTAACAAGAATTTGATTTTTCAGGCATGGAATCAGACAGATTCGCACAGCGTGGTCTGATGGACCGGGGTACATTACACAGTGCCCTATACAACCAGGGGGAAAATTTACGTACACATTCACCATTATTGGACAGGAAGGAACGTTATGGTACCATGCCCATGTCTCATGGCTCCGTGCAACAGTTCATGGAGCAATGGTCATCTTTCCAAAGACTGGCACGTCTTATCCATTTCCCAAACCACATGCTGAGATTCCTCTGGTGCTAGGTAATGGAAAGTAGAACCGTATACAAGAACCATATTTATTCATCAATTTTGCTTAGACGAGTCTATTAATCTTTCCATTAAGATTCATGAAGCTATGAAAGTAGTTCTAGATAATAATCAGATTCTTTTTTGCTCTCGTACATTACGTATTCTGCGCATTTAGCTCTAAAGTAGTACGCTTTGGATTATTCTCTAAAGCAAACAGTCTTTGCAGGAAAGTGAACCACCACCAATTTTTTAATCATTCTTCAGCTATTAATAAGCTGTCAGACTGAATACAGAGAAAGATAAGAAGTGCAGTCTGGACTATGCTGCAGAAAAGTGAGGCACAACAATGAAGCAAAGTTCTAACTAGTGTTCGCATATTTCTTTGAGCTATCTTTTTGAAAAACTAGATTTATAGGAGAATCTAGCAAAACTTTTTTTAATTTTCAGAGGATAATCTAGCTATCTTTTAATTTTCTTTCTAACTATCATAGGAATATCGGTAAAACTGAACCATTTTAAGATGTTGTATTTATAATTTCCCTTTTCCAGTTTTCAATAGTTAACCTCTTATTAGCAAGATAGTATAGTTTAACTCATATATTGGCTAAACCCATCTTTAATGTTTTATTAGGCAATCTCATCTTTTAATCTGGTTAAGAATATCTAAAGTTTAGTATTGAAAGGATGTTTGTAATTTTCTTATGTAAGAGTTTTTTAATTAAAATAATTGTCATTTTAAATATGATTTTGTTGAGTAGTTAGAAAATTATTTTTTAAGATGTAAAATATTTATAAATGAGTTTTTTTTTATTGTGTGTTAAAAATTTCTTTTTTTTAAATTATTTTGTATTGATATATATTTTAAATGCAAACTTACTTTTAAAGTTATGATTATTTTTCATTTTTTAATTGTAATGGTGAAATGTGCATTTATCCATATTAATTTTCATTTAGTTTTATATTGATTTTGACATGTTATCATGATTTTGACCATTTCTAATACATTTTCATGCATATTTCAACACATGACATTTATTGTATCCGAAAAGCTCATTGTCTACATAAAAATTATTGTTCCTTGATCTTAGATCCATGGGATTGATCCTAGATCTATAAAACTAACCTTTGAGTTTTAAAATTTAGTCAACTCCCTCCTATTTTTTTTTTAGCTTGAGCTAACTTAGTACATGTTTTGCATGATTATTATTGAATAGTGTTATTTAAAAACATTCATTTCTATGCTAATTTACACCTTAGTAATATCAAGTATTCATTGAACAATGATTTTGCATAGGTGGAATAGTTTATTAGAGGACCACATTAATTGATGTGCTAAAATTAACATCATTACTTTAAAATCATCATCTAAGAGATTTGCATACTTGCTATCTTTCAATTTTTAACACAATTGTAAAGTTAGTCTATTTGTTGACGACTTCTTTAAGATATTCTCAAATACTTTCAATACTTGACAACTTCTAAGAAATAGACATTCCAATTAACTAAAGAGTAAGCGTTCAGAATCAATAAGATTAAGTTCATGAGCTAAGAGATAGATCCATTCTTGTCATATAATCCCAAATTGACAACTTCCATCCAAACATAACAACAATTCAATATGAAATTTTAAATAATAAGATCAACCAATCTTTCTATTTTTCTATACCAAAAAAATTTAAATATATATGCATTATTAAAATTACTCATCTCCATCATTCTCAAAACTAATTAACTTTATTCCTATACATCTAGTTTCGAAGCCCAATATTTAATAATATAATATTATCAGTTCCATAGATCATGGAATATTTAAAGCAGATTAATTTATACCGGATCACAATCATTTCATTTTCGGGTGTTATGGTCATACAGTGTATTACTGCTTTAAAAAAGTATTTTCCTTCCTTCTTTCTTTTTTATATGATTATGTTTAATATATTATAAGTGGAATCCTTTCATATATCACGTTTACTTTAAATTTTAAATTGAAATAGCAATACTATATTGTAATCTAAAAGGTTAATGCTATATCTGTAAAGTGTTGCGTGTGATTTTCAATAGGGAATGAGCTTAGAATTCAGAGTTTTCCATCTTTTATACTCTTCCTTTATGCATTTAGTAATAGTTCTAATTGCTTGAAAAAAAACCAATGAAATCGAACAGGGCAGTGGTGGGACAGGGATCCCGTCGAAGTTGAAGCTATGTTAAATCTTTCTGGAGGTGCGCCGAATATTTCGAACGCTTTCACTATAAATGGACAGCCAGGAGACCTCTATTCCTGCTCAAAGTCAGGTACCAATTTTATTTTGTTCAAAAAGGTTTTCAATTCAATTCCGTACAACTATTCATTTACATTGTTTTCAGTGGATGGGCAGCACATTAGTTGAATCCAGAAACGAACACTGTGAATTCAACTAAGGCACACCCAATTTCGTTTCTCACTAAACAAAATCAACACTGGAAACAAGTTGAGCAATGAAATTTTATGTATGCAGGAACAACAAATTTCTATGTAGAACAGGGGAAAACCTACCTTCTTCGCATCGTCAATGCTGCAGTCAATAATCACCTCTTTTTCAAGATTGCATCACACAATCTCACAGTGGTATCCGCGGATGCCTCCTACACAAAGCCATACACAACTGACATTCTCTTCTTAACATCTGGTCAGACCACAGACGTTCTTCTCACAGCCAATCAAGTGAAAGCCAAATACTATATTGCGGCCAAAGCATACACTACACAAGCTGAAGGAGAGTTTGATAACACTACAACAACCGCCATTATGAGCTACGTGGGATCTAATTTATCTGCCACTCCAATCTTTCCAGACCTTCCAATATACAACGACACTGCAACTGTGACCACATTTAGCCGAGCATTAAGAAGCCTGGCTTCAAAGGAGCATCCGGTGGACGTTCCCAAGACTATAGACGACAGTAGCCTCATAACCGTAGGACTCGGTTTATTTCCTTGTGCCGCCGGCGAGATCTGCGAGGGCCCTAACACTACCAGAGTGACAGCCAGTATGAATAATGTGTCTTTTGTGCTGCCAGAAGTTGCCATTCTGCAAGCTTATCACTACAATGTTAAAGATGTCTTTACCTACGACTTTCCCTCACATCCACCAGTTGTTTACAATTATACTGGCGATGTATCGAAAACTCTGTGGGCGCCAATTATCGGCACAAAAGTGAAAGTCATTGATTATAATGCCACAGTTCAAATAGTGTACCAGGGAACCAGCATCTTCCAAGAAGACAACCATCCAATGCATATTCATGGGTACGACTTCTATGTGGTAGGAGAGGGTTTTGGTAATTATAACAATAAAACAGATCCACTCTCTTTCAACCTGGTTGATCCGCCGCAACGAAATACTGTGGGAACTCCTGTCAATGGATGGACTGCTGTCAGATTCAAAGCTAGCAATCCAGGTAATAAACAGAATGACAATTCTCTCATGGTTGTAGATATGATATATGACTTTAAATTGAAATTTGGAAAATGTGTATGGAGTACTGAAGGATTGTTCCATTTGTGCAGGTGTTTGGTTCATACATTGTCACTTTGATGATCATGTAACATGGGGGTTGGCAATGACCTTTATAGTGAAGAACGGTCCCAGTATATTCGAAAGTTTGAAGGCTCCTCCTCCTGATCTCCCCGAATGCTAGAGCAAATTATGTCAGAATATTCACTTTGGTGTTGTTCACCATAGCGTGCTACGTATTTTATTTAGAGGCAATATCTAAATTAATTCGTCCATAAGATTTAGTGAGTGATGTATAGTATTAAAAAGCTAAATTAATTCGTTCATAAGATTTAGTGAGCGATGTATAGTATTAAAAAGCTAAGGATAAAGATTATTCTTATCTTTTTAGTACAAATATTATGAACACAAATATATTATGAACAGTATTTTGTTTGTGTTTTATTCTATTATGAATATTTATTGGGAGCATTTTATTTAGGAGCAATATCTAAATTAATTTGTTCATAAGATTTATTGAGTGATGTATTGTATTAAAAAGTAAGGATAAAGCTTATCCTTATCTTTTTAGTACAAATATATTATATTATGAAGAGTATTTTGTTTGTGTTTTATGGTATGAGAGCATTATTGTTCTACTCTGTCCAATGATATAGCAAGTGTTAGCTATGATGTAAAGCAAGTTCATAATAGTGTAAAGACTGTTATTTCCACACAACATCAAGATAATTACCTTACCCATATTTATGATGATCAACAGAATAACCAAACTGCAAGGAAAGTTAATGACTTAGAAAATAAAACACTCTTAGATTCTATTGCCAAGAAATTGGAAGGATGCTCACAAAAAAGATAAGAATATTCCAAACTAGTAAAGATAGCTCAGAAGAAGAAGATAGAGAGAAAAAAGGAAAATTTGTGGAACAACCTCCCAAACACAAGAAGGTTATTATTCAGAGAAGAAACCCTCTTCACTCAAAAGAAGATAAGGCTTCAACTTCTAGAAAACCTTCACATAACCCAACCTCACATGTTCCCATGCCAAAAATTAAGGAACATACTCTAGCCAACAAAGAAGAACCATTAAAAGATTGGCTTGCAGAATTGGGAGTAAATGAAGAACAAGAAGAAACGGTTTATATGGATGAACCTAGATTTGCAAATAAAGAGTCTGATGCTGAGTCTTCTGATGTAAATACTTTAGTTCTTTTTGATAGTTCTAGTGATTCTGAGTCCTTTGTAGATAATGGTTTTGAAGAAATTGATTTAGATTTTTTTGGATAGAAGCAAATTGAAGAAAAAGAACCATGGGAATCACTGAAGAAGCTAACCATGGATATTGAGATGTAAGAGCCAGTAACAGAAAACCTCAAACCTGAGAAAATGAGACCATATGATTCAAGTGGTTACATTTTGAACATTGATAAGCTGGTAAATCCCTATGAAGCAATTTGTACCTAAATCGATACATTGTAGAACATGTTTGAAAGAAGCGGTTCATGGATGGAACCAACAAAAGTTCTTTATGTAGTAAGGCTTATGTCTAGAAATTTGAGAAACTGGTGGAACAATCTACCAGATCAGGGACCAATGCCCAAAAACATCCCATCTCAACCAACAAATCCAATTTTAGTGGATCCAAAAAAATTGGGAAAAGATGACATCTTTTAAGCAGGTTTTGATGAATTTAAATGGTTATTAACTCATCTTTTTTGTGATGATATTTCAAATCAAGCCTTAGAAGCCATTAAAGTCTTGCAATCCATGAAGCTAAAAAATTTAGCTAAGTTTGATGAATACAATTGTATGTTTGAATCTTACATGGTTGTAGCTGACAAAATGCATGACCTAACCACAAAACAATATTATCTGAATTCTCTTCCTTGTGGTCTAGGGGCTTGGGCTCAAGATTATATCATTAGAAAAGAACATAAGCAGCTTGATGATGTAAGCTTTCCAATAGTTAAAAGATTAATTTAAGGTATAAGTTGGAAAAGCAGTGTTTGCTAGGAGCTCTACAACTCAATAAGGAAGAATACAATTACACATGCAATTTGAATGAATTTTGTGATCTTCCTTTGATAAATCAAATGAAATATTTTCAATAGTTAAAGCAGTTCAAAAAAGGTGGCTATGGTAGAAAATGCAGATGCAAAAGGTGTTCACAAAATAAGTATCATGAAGGAGAATACACCTTTAAGCGCAACAAACATGGTAAGTATGGTTACAAAAAGAAATATAGGGAAATTCCCTATAAAAGAAGAAAGTTTCATAAACTACCACCATACTTGCTGAAGAAAAGAAATAATAAGGTCCGCAAAGGAATCAATTTTTTTATTTGTAAAGGACCACACTATGCTACTAATTGTCCCAAGAAGTTAAATCCTGGTACAAAAATTTATGCAATGTTTGAATATGATAATCCAGGATGGGAAGTTATTGATAGTAGAAATATTTCTGATTTACAAGATTTATATGAGTTAGTTGAAATTGTTCCTAATTCCAGTTTTATGCTAAAATTCAAATATGTCAAGGATCAATACTAACACATGTAGAATTTTTCTGAACCTGAACCTGAAAGTTCAAATCCTGATGAGGATTTCCTCACCTCACTTCTTAAAGACACCCTATAGGACCTTAAGGTCAAAATACAGATTGAAAAATCCAAGGATCCTTACAAAATGGTAGGAACAAAAGAAGAAAGAAAGAAAGAAAGCTATCAACCAGCATTTAGCCAAACTCAATATTTTGGAATCAGATAAAGCAAAGGTGGAAAAATAACTCAAGTTACAGAAGAAACCCTCCAAAGGGATTGATTTAGACATTGACCATGGCTATAAAATCCCTCCATGGAAGAGAAAGGAAAAAGCATCCTCCTCTAAATCTTCTTCTAAAACAAAAGCTTCTAATATAGATATTGATATAATTGCAATCTTTAATAAATTTGATCTTTCAATGGATGATGTTGTAGAATTAAAAAGATTGCTAAAGACTCAACAAAAGGAAATAAAAAATATCTCTGCCAAGGTTGGAGAAATCAAACATATTTTATTCAAAGCAGAACAACAAGCTGAGTCTGAGAAAGAAGCCACACAAGAAGAAGAGTCAAAAGCAAAAAGCAACATCAACAACAATAGTCTAACTAAGAAAACAAGAGAAAAATCATGCTCTTTATTGCTCGCTAATAATGGTAACTATGTCAGAGTAAATTTCTATTTTCTAGGATACAAGAAAATTCCATTAGATGCATTTGTGGATACAAGATCCTCCCATTCATTGGCCAAAACCAATGCAATTGCTCTAGAATTTTGGAAAGAAAGACCTGATCTTCCACATAGTTATGCAATAAATGGAGAACAGATTTAGATGGGTAGGTATGCACAAGATGTCCATATAGAAATAATGGGGAAAATGTTCATCATTTATTTCATTGAATATAATGATCTAGAAGATGATGTTATGCTAGGATTTTTGTTTCTAACAAAATATGAGCCTCTGTAATTTTGGAAACACAAAATATTTTTGAGACATGAAGATGGCCAAGTTGAGATCCTTGTTCTCAAAATTGTAATTCATAAGTTTGAAAATAGTGGGAAAAGGAAAAAAAAGAATCAGTGAAAGAATTAGCAGAAAAAATGCCTAATGTGTTTAGTGAGATGAGACAAAGATATGAAATAGACTGTTGTAGTATGAACCCATTGCAATTCTGGTCCCAGGATCATGAGGAATGTGAAATACAGATAAGGCCAGAATACTAGTTAGTCATACCACATGAACCTGCTTACCTAATGAGTCCAAAAGAGACAAAAGAAATGGACAAACAACTCAAAGAACTACTAGATGGGCACTTCATCCACCCTAGAAAGAGTCCATTTGTATGTCCAACATTCCTTGTAAACAAAAGACCTGAGAAAATAAGAGGTAAAAAGGGACTTTGTATCAATTACAAGCCTCTTAATGATATCATTCTTCCATTTAATTATCATATTCCATTTAGTATTGATTTGATTAGAAGAGCTGCTACTAAGAAAGTATTTTCTAAGTTTGACTGCAAATCAGGTTTTTGGCAGATTAAGGTTAAAGAATTTGATAGATATAAAATGACGTTTTGAGTCCCTCAGGGATTGTATGAATGGAATGTTATGCCTTTCAGCTTGTGCACAACTCCTGCATACTTCCAATAGAGAATGGATCAAGCATTAAGGCATCTAAAATATTTCTATGCTATTTATATAGATGACATTCTTGTATTTTCTAATTCTGTCATTGATCATTTGCAGCATCTTGAAGAATTATATGCAACTATTAGAAAGCATGGAATATGCCTAACAACCAAGAAGATGATGATTGGACAAATCCAAATTGATTTCCTTGGCTTACACCTTAATAATGGAAAGGTTCAACTTCAGCCTCACATCTTGCAGCGCATTCAAGAATTTCTTGATATTCTCCAAGATAAGAAGCAAATGAAAAGATTCTTAGGATGTCTCAATTATGTTTCTCCTCTCTATAAGGGTCTAGCTAAAGATCGTCGAGTCATTCAATCACATCTAAAATAAGGAAAAGAAGGATGGTCATTAGAAGAAACATAAGTAGTATAAAGAATTAAATCAAAATGTCAAAACCTACCCTCTCTACAAACCCCTGGTTCTGACTTACCTCTATATTTGTATACTGATGCATTTGACAACACCTGGTTTGTTGTGTAAATCTGGGAGGAAGGAAATGGAAAGCAAGATATCTACGACTATCATTTAGGTACTTTCACAAACACCGAAGGCAGATATCACATCTATTAGAAGTAGATACTAGCAGTAAAGAAAGGGATAGAAAAATTCAAGATTTTTCTTAAACTAGTAAAATTCACTATGCGAACAGATAGCCAAGCCATGTGAAGCATTCTAAAGAAAAAGCCAAACAAAGACATTGCTCAAGGTCAAATTGCTAGATGGTATTTTGAATTCCTTGGTTATGACTTTGAGATCAAATGGATAAAAGGTGAAAATAATCCTTTAGCAGACACCCTAACCAGAGAACTTGTAGGTTCTATATATACTGATCTAGAATTTAGTTCTCTGAATTGGTATAGACTAGACGGTATAGCAATGTACATGGTAAATTTTGGTAATGGTCATATGATAAGTCTTCCAACTCTTCCCAAAGAAATTGTTATAGTGTTGTTGGAATCCTATTTTTTGAATAAATGGCTTCTAGAAATAAAACACCAGATTCATTATTTTCAAGGATTATTTTGCAGAAGAAGAGTTCAAAGAATTTATTGGATTAGATAAAGCTCCAGTCAGATATTGGTGTGGAAAAAATTCTATTCGTATCTACATCAAAGGTTTTTTTGGCATGAATTAGTCAAAACAAAGCAAAATGAATATGCTAAAGGTCTGAAATTTGGTTTCATCACTCGAATAAGTTTTGATCAAGATACATTTGAAGAATATGCTGACATTGTTGGTGCCAGATTTAATCCTGACATGGAAGAATTCTTGAATTTATTGTATCCTCAATTTAAAAGAATGATGTGTGACTGTATGGTCCAATTTCTCGTGCATTTTCCTAGAACAGGTTATCATTTCCCAAGAATTGAACTATATCCTCTTGAATCTAGATGGAGAGTAGAAGTCAGAATCAAAGACATGGAGGTAAGACTTAAACTAGCACTCCTTGCCAGAAGAGTTGAGTTAGACCAAACCTATTCTTAGGAATATGTGGTCCAAATTGACTATGTCTTTAACCCCAGGCATGAAGATTGGGCACAAGTTTACCAAGAGTTACCAGATGAATTATTGGATCTGATACCATTTTGAGGGCTAGCACATGGGCTTGTCTGTGTCATGACGTCACCCATGTTAGGACATGACAATAGGATGCAACCCTTCCATAAAAAGAAAGATCCCTATAGCCACTTACGGGTGTTAAGTAGGCCCTTCTCACTTACGGGTGTCCTAAAAGTGATTGTCTCTATTCCCCACTATGTTAGTGTTTACGATAGACTGCCTAATAGTTGTCTACTCCATAGTGCAGTAGTATAGTGGGACACGCGTAAAAAATGTATGGATGGATTCCAAATTAATTGTAATATTCCATGAGGTTACAAGCTTAGCCTCTCCTTTAAATTGTTGAGGACACCTCATTTTTGGCATCGGCGGTCTAGGATTGGAGTCTAGAGTCTAGTAAGAGTCCCAGTCTTGCATATCAGACTTATGCTCTCTCCTGCGCTTCGAGTGATTTGGATGATTAGAATCTGAATGCATTTTGCATGTAATTTCAAATAATGTCAATTTAATATAATTAGAAGGCTTGAATGTTATATTCCATTATATTCTGCAAAAGTAACTCTTGGGTGGGTGAATGAATGAGATGACTGCGTTGCTGACATTAAGGGCACTTTTTGAAAAACTCAAAGGAATCTTGTTCCATTATTTTCCAATAGTATCCCATGTGTATCAGTCTTTGTGCCAAGGATTTACCACCAAAATGTCCACCTCCAGAGCCCACGTGGGCTTCCTTAAGGGAAAGGGGTATCTCCACTTTAGTAAGACATCTAAGAAGTAAGCCATTATGGGATTTCCTATAAAGGATGTTAGAGAGGATGATGTAGCAAACTAAAATCTTCCTCACATGAATGCAGTCATTTTTTGTCCCATCACAGGGGAAGTTTCCAGTCTTTAGATAGTTATAGATATCAGAAAACCATTCCCCAGAGTCTACATGGGAATACATAGGAGACTTAGCTTTAGGCTCTTCAGGGACCATAGTGGTTTGCAATACGTAGACCATGAATGGAATTCTTTTGTATCTTCTTCGTAAGGTACCAAGGAAGTTGTGCTCGCCATGGCATCAACATGTCTATTCTCTCTCAAGACATTATCTATTGTAAAAGAAGAGAAATGTTTAAGCAAAGACAAGGTAAGGTGTTGGAACTAGGACAACTTACTTCACTTGGCTTGATAGGTTCCCATTATCTGGTTCACTATGAGTTTGAACTCACCTAAGATATGGAGGTGTTTGATCTTTAGCGCAATAGTGGCTCATAAGCTAGCTATAAGGGATTCATACTCAGTGATGTTTTTTGTACAAGGGGACTGGTTTTCCCTCAGGGGGTATTAGAACCATGCCTACTCCAAAAATAGTTTGACACCTTGATTTTTCAAAAAATATTTTCCAATTGGAGTCATGATTGATTACAAAAAAATTTCATCGAGAAACAAATCCAAGCCAGGAAAGGAGTGAGATGAGGGAGTTTCTACAAACTAATCCACAACTGCTTGAACCTTTATTGATTTTTGAGTAACAAACTTATGTCAAACTCTGAAATCAACATAACCCATTTTGCTAACCTTCTAGCCAGATCAGTGATAGAAAATAGATGTCTTAAAAGATCTATTTTTACTCTGACATGTGTTTCCACATGGAGAAGATAATGCTTCAACTCCTGTGTAGCAAAGACAAGAGAAAGGAATTATTTCTCCATGGATGAGTAATGGTTTTTTTAGTCAACTAGGACATGACTAATGTAGTAGACTACTCTTTCCTTTCTAGTGTCATCATATTGAGCTAAAAGAGCTACCAAATCATATAGTGATGCAACTAGGTAAAGCAGAAAGGGTATATCTTGAATAGCTGACATCAAAGGATCTTTTACATTCCTCATCCCACATTAAGTGAACATCCTTTTTCAATAAGCGAGTGGAAGGAAGGGTATGATCAACCAACTAAGATATAAACCTGTGAATTTCCTAAATTTTTCCTTGTAGACTTTGCAACTCACTATTATTCTTTGGTACAGGCATGTTAACGATGGAATCAATCTTTTTTGTGTCAACTTCGATCCCATGATGAGAGACTATAAACCATAGAATCTTGTTGGCATCAATGCCCAAGAAGTACTTAAGGGGATTTAGTCTCATTTTATAGAGTAGAAGTCTTTCGAAAATAAGATGAAGGTTCTTAGGATGGTCTTGATGGGTTATCGATTTCACCAATATGTCATCAACATAATCTTCTAAAATATTGTGAATAAAATCATGAAATATTAGGCTTATCACCTGCTGGTAAGTAGCTCCTGCATTCTTTAATCCAAAGGGCATGACCACATAACAGAAAGTACCCCATAGGGTAGTAAACATTGTCTTGTACTAATCATCTAGGTTAATACATATCTGATTATAACCGAAGAATCCATCCATGAAAGAAAGAAATGCATGGCCTGTAGTCGAGTTGAAAATGATATCTATATTAGGTAGCAAAAAATCATCTTTAATATAGAAACCTTGTTAAGGTCATGAAAGTTGATGCATATGAAAATATGAGCATCAGGTTTACTAACAACAACTATATTTGAAATCCAAGGGGAATAATCGATAGGATTGATAAAGCCTTCTTTCAATAGTTTCTCTATCTTAGTCTTAACCATCAATGCCACCCTACGATTGATCTTTCAGATTTTTTTCTTAATCGGATTGGCATCACGAATAAATTTGTCAATACTAGGCATATCCTCATATGTCCAAGTGAAGATGTTAGGATGAGAATGTAAGAGATCAGAATGTTCATATACTTCTTCCAAAGAGAGACACTTCCAGATCTTTATCACTCTTTTAGAGGATGCAAGATCCATGGAGATTTCAATAGTGTCCCCCTTTAGGAGGGAATTATGGTCTTCATAATGAGGTATCATGATGTCTTCACTAGTGTTAGATAAAGGGTCCTCCTCATCAATACTCAAGATAGACTCTCCAAAATATGCTTGGTTATGCAAGTGATATAGGAATATTCTCTTGTGGTGGTAAGGAGGTAACATGGAATAGGAACCTAGAAACTCCTCTACTACTTCATCTGAAGAGAAGACATCGAGATGGATTTTCTTGGCTTGTTCCCTTTCCTCTATTAATTTAGGGTGAACAAGGTTTAATGGTTCAACTAAAATCATATTAACACTCCACCAAGGATTTTTCTTAGACTATTCAATGGAACATCCTAGTCCCAAATAGTGTTGTTGTGGCTTAAAATGAATGGGGACTTGAATTCCTTACTCGATACATCCCTTACTCGATACGTCCTAGGCCTTTCTGTCTGTAGCCATACTGAGAAGCGAGCTCATATCTGAATTCATAGCGGGTTTGCAAAACCTCTAGAGGCAGTGTATCCACATAGAGTGTTTCATTCCACCAATGGACATCAAATGTTTCTACAAGGGTGTTTTTTCCTTGCTTTTCGAGCTCACAAATGTTAATTTCTTTTGTAGGAGAATTGTTTTCCTCAGCACAAGAAGGGGTGGTCTCCTGAATAGGGCCACACCCCGTCTCCTCCGTAGGAGTATTTTCCTTTTTTGTGTGAAGGGAACCTAGGAAGTCCATACAAGAGGGATCTACCTTTTATTCTACAATAAATAAATTAGAAAAGTTTAAGGAACCCCAATCATCTCCAAGGAAAGCATTTGTTTGAGAAGTTGATGCAGGAGATTCAAGATCTTCTATTTTAGGTAGTTCTTCATTTTTGACACTTGCCCTAGGGACAACTTCTACAGAGGGTATCAATGAAGAGTATTCCATAGCATCAATAGTCAAAGAGGGAATACAATTCTTGAGGGTAGATATAGTCAAAGTGTGATGGGCAGCGGCCAATTCACAAAGGCGAACACCTTCTGCATCCGCTTTAACTATAACTACTTGATTATTTGCAATGAATTTCAAGGAATGATGTAAAGTAGAAGTTACCACAACCATAGCATGGATCCAAGGTATCCCTAAGAGGAGGTTGTATGGTAAGGGGATGGGCATCACATAGACCAATGTGGGTAAGGTAATGGGGCCTAGCTACAAAGGTAGTATTATCATACTTAGAGCTTGGTGGCCAACATTATCGAATCCATGAATGTACAAGAAGGAAGCTGCTAAGGAAGATGAATCAATTTTAATTTTAGGTAGTAGATCCATACTACAAATGTTGAGAGTTGAACTAGTGTCAATGAGGGTAAACCTAATACTGATGTTGTTAACATTGACTATAATCATCAAAGGTTCTAGTTTCTTTTGCATGTTCAGAGGCAGGAGTTCTTGCAAGTGGAACACGATATTCGATGAATCTACATGAATATGAGCCAACAATACATTAACATCCATGCACCTAGTGGAGGTAGGCAAGAGAGTCCTTTTTAGAGCTTCTTGAAGCATCTCTTGATAAACTAGAGAGATTTGAAGCAAGTCCTAAAATGAGATCTTAGCTGGAGTAACACAAAGTTGCTCGAAAAGATCAGAATTGCTTGGTGCTTTGATCATAGGCTTAGGTGCTGCAGGAAGGTTCGGTTGAGAAGGTGGTAAAGAAGTAGGTTGCATAGTAGGAACAAAAGGTTGTTGATTCAATTTTTGTTTATTACTCCTTGCAGGGTATGTGTGTCTAACAACATTATAAGATTTACATTTAGTTCCAAATCCTGCTATCCTAAAGATGCATCAAATGATTACATTTAGTTCCAAATCCTTGCAGGGTCATATTTTTCATTAGGTTTAGATGCATCAAATGATTTACATTTAGTTCCAAATCCTGCTATCCTAAAGAAAATAAAGATTAAGGTCTGATTGGCTCACCCTAGGGTTGAAATTTAATCTCTACACCTTGCAATCTCTTAGTTTCAATGAAATTTTGGAAGATGGGCACCATTAGTTCTAAGTTCTTTGAACAAAGGACCTAGGAAATCAACCTCATTTTAATCCTTCCCCCTTTTTCCCAACATTTCAGTTTCTTCATTTGTGCAAACACAATTCGAAGAGACACTAGTATTTCTTCAATTTTTGTAAGTGTGATGTGTATTATAATGGATTTTTTGTTTTAATGTTTTTGTGTTGCATATGAATTATTATTATTTTCTTATCATTCATGATAACAAAAATAACATACCTTATTTCTATATGATTCTTGTCTCTCTAAAAATAGAATTTTATCTATTTTCTATTATCTTTTGTTTAAGTTTTGTTATGGTTTCTTGAAATGTAGTTTTGTAAAAAATGCACATATATGTTCCAGTGTGTATTCTATTGTTTCAATGTAATATTATATTGGTGTCTTCGTTTTCCTTCCTAACTTTTCTATGGAATGGATTGTAGATGTATTGCATATTTTTGTTTTATTATGTGAAGTTAGTAATGAGAAATTCTATTCAAGGCATATGTGGGTTGTGTAAAATTATAAACTTGAACATGTTTTTTGTTTCAAATATGTGTTTTCTTTTTTCATACCAATTTGAATTTTTCCCTTAGTTAATGCCACACCTTGTGATTATTCACTATTAATATCAATTTCCACTATAATTTCCACTCCACATGGTCTATAGTGTGTATGTAGGGGAATTGGGCCAGTAGTCATGCAAGCTAACTTTGTGAGCATGTAGCGATTACATGGAATATCATAGGAACTTCATTTTTCTTTTAAATATGGACTAGCCTCATATCTATCTGCAACTAAGGTTTGGAGGTGTGACTCATCATGAAACTTCCTACATCAACACATATACTGAAAAGTTTCAAAATTTTTACCTTTTAAAGATTCGACCAAAACTTAACCATGGTACACATAATAGTTGAATAGAAATGTATCATTTATTTCTTGTAAAATATCATATTTTTATTCAAAATGAAGCTTATATGCAACCTAAATAGACCAACTACCTATTGGTAAGAATAAATATTTGTTATAACTAACTTTTATATTCAACACAAATGGACCAATCGTTGAACACAAAAAAAGTATTTGTTCTTATGAAAACAACACATAATTATTTAAAATACAACTTATATCAAACAAAAATGGACCAATAGTTGAACACTAAAGATTTTTTAAAATTCTTCACATTGCATGAGAAAATATGAGGTATTTATTTTTCTCACCTTTTATATTTGTGATAGGACAAACTATTAGTATGAATACCCCCATGCTTGTAAATTTCTACCCCAATAGTTGTACACATAAGAATAATATTTTTTCACTATGATAACAATACTTTTTTAAATGAGTGTCTTATTTTATTAAATTAGTATTTTATTTTATAATTGACACACTTATAGTGGATAGTTATGATATTTTATTTGAGACAAAAAAATTATTCCACTTCTTCACAAATGTATTTACGCTTTTCTTATATAACATTCATAGGTTGTCATGTGTTCAAGTATGAGTCCATCTTTACCAATATTTGGTTTTTTTATATACATGTGGACTATTTCACAATAGATAATATATTTATATGTGGTAAGACCAAGTATCATAATCACAAATAATAACTATTGGATCTTGTACAACTATTTCAGCTCTCTCCCATAGGTCATTGAATTTGTACCATGATATTGTACACATTCCTTTGGATTAGGCTCTATTATATTATTTCATAGACATGTCATTATTTGTTGCCCCAAAAATTTTATCTTTACATGAAAATGTAAGATAGACATTCAAAAATAGAAAATAAAATCCTTCAATTCCTCTTTGTTCATATGGCTATCCAACATTCACAATACACATTTCCCAACTTATCATTTGACATATAATGATCAGGTAAAATTCCATACATGTTTCATGATAATTCATTTCTACTTTGTCTCTATACTACATTGCATTGCAAAAGGATTGAGGCATATATTGTCTAAGATATTCATTATCATATTCATGATTTTCCAAAGTATCAATAGTATTGAAAATTTTTCCACCACAACATAAAATTTATAATGAATTTTTACATAACTTAAACATTACATATCTTGACTTGTTTTTTGAAAAAATATTATTTGAATTACATTTTTTTTTATTATGCTTGGACTAGTGGATCTACCATTCAACTAGTTTTTTTTATCAACTAGCAATTCAAAATATCCATAGGTAGGGTTTTGATCATGAAGAAAGATAGAATATGTTTTTTTTTTATGAATTTCCATTGAATTTTAGGTACTTCAATTTTTTTCTAAAGAATAGACATAAATTTTAATGTCTAGACACTTGGCTAGCCACTTAATACAAAATAAGTGCCCCCAAAGACCACACTTATTAAAATTTGGTTTTAGAAATACACACAATCACACATGTCATAGATACACATAAACATCATTCATTCCATGCAATTCACACATTTCTCCTAGGTCTAGTTCATATCTATATGAAAATAAATCTTGAGGATCATTGTTTGCTACACAATTTAAAATATAGTCAATGGTTCCACTGCATAGTTGTACATAATTGTACCTATATGTAGCAATAGCTAGAAAGACTAAAACGCAATGACCTATGTTATATGGGCTAAAATCTCCTTATTCCTCAATATGTCATTCTTTCCAATACTACATAAATCTATCTCATCTATATTCTTTATTAACTAGTTCATAGCTCTCAAGCATATATCATACTATGTTCTGATTTTTTCGATTCAATTTTTTTTCTTACATTAGCCAATGAGTAGTTTAGTTAGGCTTATTTTATTGATAAAAAGTGGTTCAAAATGTCCAAGGATAGGATTTTGACCACGAAACAAGATAGAATATGTATTTTTTAACTATCATTAAATTGTTAGTACATCCATTTTCTTGTGAAAAACTAGACACATGTTTGAATACCCAACCACTTGGCTAGCCACTTAATAGAAAATAAGTCCCCTGAAAGACCACACTCACTATAATTTGTCCTTACAACTACAAAAAAATGTATATGTCATAGATACGTATCAACATCTTTCAGTACATGCAATTCAAATAATGGTTGAGGTGCTAGATCATAATTGTAGAAAAATAAAGCTTCACAATCACCATTTGCTAGAAAATTTATAAAATGGTCAATGGTTCCATTGTGTAGTTCTAAGAAATTGTACTGCATATGTAATAGTAGCCCCAAATAGTAAAAAATATAATCACCTATAATGTTATATACAAATGATTTTATTTTAAACATGTTATTCTTTTCTAATACTATGTTAATTGTTTCATCTATATTTCTAATAAATTCTCCATAGTCCTCCACATTTATGATATTATCTAATGAATTTGTTGATTATAATTTTATTTTCATTTTTTGTATAGTATAGTAACAACCTACTCATTGCTTTAGTTGTCAATTTGCGTAAAATTATAAATCCAAACTTAGTTACAACTATAAAAACTAAAACAGTCAAAACCAAATACTAAGATTGCAACCCCTCTCCCTACCATACACAAAAATGTCAAATAAAAATTAAAACACAAGAAATTTTAGATCTCGAATACATAGTGTTTCAAATTTTAAACAAATACTATATTATACCATGTGAAGCCTTATACTATTAGCTTTGAACACCCTACATGTCTAGTAATTTCTACATGTGTAGCAATAGATGTCCATATACTATATATATACAAACCATCTCTCCATATAGGAACTCCAAATTAGTAAAGTAGCAAGTAGCATTAACTCTAACCTCAAAACCCTCATATTATCTCACCTCATGAAATGACAATCCTTTGGTGCCATTTTGTAGTCACAAATAGAGGCCAATATTATACCACCAAATTTCTCATCACTTAATTTCTCAAAACATGTCCTTCTTCACAATCTACCACCACCAAATCCATGCACAATGATGATGGTGGAAAACATTACACAATGATGTCCTAACAACTATTTTGCAATATATATCTTACATTCCATGATTTCATCAAATTATTTTGTATGTCCATTTATCAGTTTGGAATAAGGAACCCACTAACAAAAATTCCATGTAAATCTTCTTATCGTATCTTTATAAGTGAGATCTCTTGTGAAGTGATACTTTTGTGAGTGAATTATACTCAAATGTATGTAGCATGATTTTGTGTTATTACTACACATTATGAGATTTCATATCGAAATTGAACCTTGCGGTTCAAATGAAGGAAATTGCAACTTCTCCCCCAAAATAAGGCCAAATAAGTTTAACTTACCTACAAAGGTGCACTTTGACCTTTCTGACCTACAAAGGTGCACTTGGACCTATCTAACTAAAAAATGTGTACTTGGATCTATCTAACTAGCAAGGGTGCACCTTGGACCTATCTAACCAGCAAGGGTACAGATTGGTATTTTCGATCCACAAATACACATGAGCCTATCTACCAAGCAATGTGCACTTTTACCTATCTATCTCACAAGGTTCACTTCAAAAAAAGGTCCACTTGAACTTGTCTAAACCAAATGATGTTCACTTTCTATACAAAAATCTACAAAGTTATAAGATACAATAGTGACAAAAATTCCACCAACTACCCTTTAGTCTCATTCTTGCACTAGTTAGATAAAAGAATCCCCTCTCATGTATGATAACATCACAACTTTCATGCAAAATTTCTTATTCCATCTAGATTTGCGAAATCACTTATGAAGAGAAACTTTTTGTGAGTGAACCATACTCAAGTACACTCAGCGAGATTTTCAATTGTTATTGCACATTATGAGAATTCATACTAGAACTAACCTATGCCAATCAGATGAAGGAAACTACAATTTCTGCCCAAAATTGGGTCAAATAAGTCTAACTTCCCAACAAATGTGCACTTGGATATATTTGACCTACAATGGTGCATTTAGACTTGTCTAACTTGCAAATGTGTAGTCAGACCTATCTGACTAACAACAGTGTGAGTGAACTTAGGCCTTTCCCATCCACAAATGCATATGGACTGAGACACTTAGACCTATCTAACTTGTAAAATCAGCTTTCATCTAGTCCACTAGTATATCCCAATGTTAGGTAAAAATATGCATGTACTGGTGTGACTTCAAGTCTCACTTAGTGCAATTTCAAAGTAAACTTTCACAAAAGTTCCACTTTCAACTTTTTTGACCAACATGATGTTCACTTTCCATACAAAAACCTATAAAGTACTAACATGAAATAACAACACAAAAATTCCTCTAATTGCCCCCGACTCGCTCTACAACTGGATGAAAACTCTTGTAAATATATGATGATATCATAACTTCAATGTGGAATTTCTTATTCCATCTAGATATACGAAAGCACTTATGAAGTGCAGCTTCTTCGAGGGAACCATACTCAAGTGCACTTAACATGATTTCACCTTCTTACTACACATTGTCAGATTTCATATAGAAATTGACCCTTGTGGATTGCTTGATGGAAAATCTAACTTCTACCCCAAGAAACATGTCAAATGAGCCTAACTTCCTTGAAAAATGTAGATAGGATAACATCAACTCTATCCATGTCATGCACTTTTAAGAAGATATTATAATGAAACAATGTATAATTGTCTACAAATGTCACCACAACTAGACACCTAGACAAAAAAAATTAACTTAATTGGACCATGCAAATAAAACACCCAAAACATACATGTAGGCAACACATTTCCATGCTAAATTATCCTTCTAACTATCCTTTTACACATGCCCGTGTCTTTATTGTAATTCGATCCACCTAAAAAATGTGTTTCCTACATGTCGGTTATGGGATTCTTATCCACAACGACAATTAGAGGGAAAAGTTCAAACAGACATTACAAACTTATGGCTGAATGCAAACATAAATAAAGAAAAAACTTTGCACTATAATTAGTTGTAAGCCTATAATCTAGCTCGTGAATCTTAGCATGATTTTGATAGTATTAACCAACATTAACTCTAACCTCACAACT
>VDFB02063518.1:0-28103 GCA_007258455.2 Sequoia sempervirens | reverse complement strand
CACCATTTTTCTGTGATGATTCATGCTTGTTCATCAATTGGACGACTCCCCCATGCAGCATTGGCTAAAAACAAATCAAATTCAAAGACATTTGATACGCTGTTTTCTACCAGAGCGCCCCAGACAACATGTCAGAAATCATATATGTGTTAACTTACAAAAATTAATGTAGAGACATGTACTTATGAAACTGATAGATCAACTTTAACTAGAGAACGATATACAGAGGGAGGTGCCACAGAGATCGTCTTGGGAAGCATGTTTCACTGTCGATGGTTTGACTAAAAGAGGAGAGAACTGAAGACTTCTATCAACATCATTTATTGCATTTACTAGTGGCGTGTTATTGCAAAACAAGTCATACGTCCGTACATCCTAGAACCAAATCACTTGCAGAAGATTAGGCGGCCATTAATGATTCCAGGTAGGCATTGTGCGAAAGAGGTTTGGCTAGAGTTCTCCTAACCTAGGCGGTCACCAACCTATGCAAATCAGGCTACAGTATACTTATCTTTCAATCCATAAAACTTCAATCGACCAGGCTCCAAATAACAGCTGCAATTCTCTCTCTGCAAGTAACAAGTTCATTTGTGATAGATGAAAATCTTAGCACGGTTCAGGGACCAGTGAGGACGTGCAAAGGCAATAGATAGGAATTGAGTTGAAGTCTATTATTCCCCTGATAAGATCATTTTCGTATAGGTGTTGGAACCACAATGAGGCACACAGATGATGCCAGTTTCCAGTTTGATAAAGTGTAATGTGTTTTGCTTCAAATCACAATTTTTTAGCTAACCCACTGTAGATGGGAAGTGCAAGGGTTATTTCCTATTTTATCAATAAATATACTAAATTCAAAGATTTCAGTCCACCGCTTTGTTTTGACTACAGATCTGCCCTTATAATAATAATAATTTTATTTTATTTGGATTTGTTTGTTTCGGATTTAAGAGACCTAAGAATCATGGGTTGTATTTTAGTTCTGCATATTTGGTTTAGATCTAAAGAGAGATTATTCGATTTCATATATGGTTATTTTATTTACTACTGCCAATATTCTCTTTACATTCCCTACCACAGTTGTGATTTACTAGAAGTTTACAGATCTCTTCTTTCTTTCTTTTTTTTTTTTTGTGGTAGACATTTCTCTGTTTCATTATGCAACTCTGCTTTGAAATAGAGGTTTAAACTATAACTGTTTTGATTTCTCCATTTTCTTTTGTCTACTCCACATAATTTAAATAAAACATTTAATATATAGACACCATTGTTTATGTATATATATTGAATGAGCATAGTAAAATAAAACATTTAATATTTGTGTAAATATACATATTTCACAATAATATGTTTCCCTTTCTTCTCTTTTCTTTTTTATAAAAATAGAATGAATGCTTCCAACAAGTATTATTGTTATTATTATGGATTGGGAAACATACCTATATATATATATTTAATATAGAATGTAATTTTATTTGATTTTGAAAAATCTTGAAATTTAGATCAAAACATAAATGATCTCCCTTTCTTTCTTTTTTTAACTCAAACATAATTTATCTTTTTTTTTAATTTATTTATTTTCTTCTAGATAACCTATTTCTCTTCACACATGAAAATCTGTTTCCATTCCAGATATAAGGAATTACAACACTTTTCTTTAACTTGTAAGGCTACAAGAAATGCTCATTACATAAAGAACATGTTTGAAGTATAAAAAGGAAAAATGCAATTAAATTTACATAATATTCCCTTCAAATGCCAACCCCAGAAAAGAATCCCTCTTTATCTCAACCTTTCTTTTAAATGCAAGATCAATGTGTAATTTCTCTACTAAATATTACAAAGCACCATTTCCTTATTTAAACTCTTCTCATTACAACAAATACATAGAGGTGAAATTAGCAACAAATCAATGCATAAGGGCTTCATTTTTTTTCATTTCTACAAAATTAAACTCATCTCCTTAAACTTACATAATTGTCACAATATTTGGGAAAACAAATGACTTACACACCTATGAACAAGTTCTTGCTCTCCACCCTACCATAATGGCATCATGGAGCCTCGTGGGCTCTGGCCATACCCCCGAGCAAGGATTTCTTTTAGCTCCAAGATGATCAATGGAGTCTTTTCAAATTCTTACAAAGGAACAATAATAACATAGCTTTGAATCTCATGCATCTAGGTTCTCTAATCTCTATTTTCAACCATGATCTATACTACATGCCACATTCTTACAACAAATACACAAGAGTAAATGGAAAGAAGAACTTATCTTCTTTCTATTTGGTGAAGGGGTTGAACTCTTTCAACCATCTTTCCTTTAAGCCAAGTCATCTTGAACACTTTCTTCTCAAAGAGGTGGACTCCTCTCCTCCTCTCATTCTTTCTGCCATCTCCACTAAAGTTCTCCAGAAGGAGAAGTGGGTAACATCCACTTCCTCTTTTCCATCCAAGTATATAGGCATTCAACTTGAATTCACCTGAATGAGAGAGAGACACTTGTCACTCTCTCATTTGATCTTTCAACACACATCCCCACAAGCTCTCACACATGTGTGAGACTTTTGGGGAGATGGGGAAAGTACTATGACACTCTACCCAATGACCCTTACAAGGTGGCTCCACACATGTGAGAGATTTGATGCTCTTTCCAAGTTCATTAATGAACTTTGGGGAGTGTGGTGGGGAAGTGATAAGTCACTTCTCCCAACTCCCAAAGACTCAAATTCGTCACACCCTTTCAAGTGGACTTTTGAAGGGTCAATTCATGTCCTTGGGACCATATTGCATGCCCACTTGTCCCCTACAACTATGGTATAGACCCTAGGGGGTTTATCTTTGTATCCCAACTAAAGAAATTGACCAACAACCCTCTTTAAAACCCCACTTAAGGTTCTATCCGAGTTTCACACTTGGATAAGGGTTCATAAACCTTAACTCCAACTTATATCTCACATGACACAATTAAATAACCTTTCAACCCAAAAGAATAAACATAGTAACTATTTTCCCTTGGCTCCAAAATAAGGAAATCAAGTACATAAGCACAAAATGGTGTCTTTCAATTTGTTCTCATTGGTTCTGTGTTCTCGTATTAGCACCTCTTTTCTTTCCTGCACATTACCAATGAAATCATAAGCAACAATCATATATCACATTAATTTGGTAACTAAAATAAGATTTAATTGTGCAACCATTTCATTAAAATTCCAATTCACATTCATAGTTTACAAGTGCCTAATACTTCCATGGAAATGATAATAAAACATTTCAAAATGAAATACAAGCACATTTTCATGAAATCACACTATGCATTGCCTGAAATATATCTAAGCATCTATAAGTATATAACAAAATTAAGATTGTATTATTCACATGCAAAGCGGGGTCTTACATCCCTCCCCTAGCTTTTAGACTTCCCCGACACATACAGACCTATAGTAACTATAGGTAACTTTATTCACATGCATACGGGGTCTTATAGGTAACTCTTATTAACTCATGGTAAGAGTGTAAATCTTGATAGAAGGTTAATGTAACTCTCATAGACCATAGATTTTGAGTTGGTGAAAAATTAACTCTTTGGTATATTATCCTAAAAAGAAGAGCTCTCAAGAATATTTTACCTATAAAGACAATAATAAAGGAATGACTAACCCAAGGGTGTGTTGTGTGTACCATAGATACATCCTGCATCTCAAATGCTTAGAGTGTTAATTTGTTTAATTAATAGCCTTATAAAAAAAAAAATTGTGAATTTTCTTGTCGAATTTTTTAGGCATGACACACACTACTGCTATTGTCAGACTGGATTTCATGGTTGTCTATTGCAGAGATCCATGTTACAATGTAGTTAGGGATGGGGTGTTATGTTATGCTTAATGTTCCATACATAGGCGTGTTTTGTTGGGAGATTAGCTCCTCCCTAAGGTATGTATAGTAGTATATAAATTTAAAATAACCGTAGTTAGCCGCATGTTGGGGGTAAATCCTCCTTAATTTATGGAAATTTTCCTTTAGACGTTTTTGAAGGGTTGCTCTGCTTTGCGATCTTTAGATTTTTCTGTGAGAAAATTCAATTATTTCCAAAAATCAATGTTTTCCAACTTGGAATTTTACAAAACAATATGAATGTGTTGAAAATATTTTTTTATTGAGACAGTACGAATTTAATGAAAGGAACCTTCAAAATTTATAACAAGTCTTACATAGAGTAAAAATTGCATTTCAATTTCTTAATATGATCCAAATATACATGCACAGTATGATTGCAGGTTGGAAAACACATTGGGAGGTGACTACATTTTTTATGAAACCTCCAACCCACACAATGTTGTAAAACCCTCTACACACTGAAGCTAAATACCTTACTAGGTGTTTATAAAATAGTGTCTTTCATTACATTCCTATAGAGTAAATAACAAAATCATTTCAAGACATTCATACTATTTTGTAAAATTCTAGGTTGCAAAACACTAGATTTTACAAAACTTGCAAGTCACTTAATGTTTGAAAACCCTTTACAAACAACAACACACCTAATGTTTTAAAACCCTTTACAAACAACCCTCACAACCTTGAAAATGAGAATGTCAAAAATGGTGACATTTTGGGCTTTTTGTCCATTCCAAATTATGATTTTGAAAACTCATCGATGTAGAAATCACATTGTGTTTTCCTTTTTGGTTTCTCTAAATGTTATTTATTTAATCATTAAGAACATTGAAATGGAAGAATTATAAAACCCTCAACACGAAAGCACATAAACAATTTTGCATTTCAAATGAAAATGCCTTGGAATCCCATCACTGAAAACCCATCCTCACAATGAATAGTCATTTAATTTATTCAAGGAGTACATAAAAAATGGCAAAATTAAAATCCCTCAACACAAAAGCACATAAACAGCTCCACATTTCAAATGAAAACCCCTTTTCACAAGGAAAACCCTTGAAAACCCATCACTGAAAACCCATCTTCACAATGAATAGTCATTCAATTCTTAATGATTCCTAGGTAAAATGGAAAAATGGCATATATTTTTGGCAGATATACATACCTGCTAGCTAGCTACCCACGCCTACCAACTACATTTTGGTATGAAGATTGTACACTCTGCTTCAGCCTCTAAATGCCTGCAACTCCCTTCTGCACTCCCTCGCAACTTCCAAAATATGAATGTTGAAAATCACAACTTTTGGGGCTTTTTTCCATCTAATTTTTAATTTTGAAAAACCCACCAATGCTGCCACACTTTTTCGGTGATGGGACAGGTGACAACACTCCAAATGGCACATGCCTAAACGTTTGTCAGCATGGTCCATCAAGTCTTTCCTTCAGTGAGTTTTGTCCAACACGTAGGATGGGGGATGGAGGATGGGGTGTTATGTTATAATGTTACATACATAGGTGCGTTTTGTCGGTAGATTAGCTTCTCCCCCTAATTACTCACATATTTAAAATCCATAAATTTATAAATAAATAAAAAGAGAATGGTTCCTAATCGCATGTCGTCTAAGTAATTTGACTTATATAAATAAAATCCTTTATCTGTCCTCGTTTGATTGGTTTAAAAGGAGAAAGGTTTGTTGGTACGCTCCTCCTAGTCAATCTATACAACGTAAAAGGAATGTTAAGAAAGACTACCACTACTTAGTCCTTCCCATCGTGAAAGACTCCAAATTCCTCCAGTACAAGTGTCTTTGATCCACACAATCCAGCTTCAACTGAGCTCAAAGATACCATCTGGAAATTAATGAAACTCATCCGAAAGCCCAATATGGTGGACTTCCCCAAGGCATGTCCCACGAGATGGCCATGCATTTCAGGGCGTTGTATGACTTCACTGATACCCGTTATGATACCCATTAAGTTAATTAGTCGGAATTAAAGTCGCTAAAGTCAATTAGCTAAACTCAAGTCGCTGAAGTCCCTTCAAAGAGGACATATATTTATGTATCTGTTTATGCATTCGTTTGATGCAATTCTACGAGATACTATTGTTCAATTAAAATGGTTAATGTTTATATTTAGTTTTAGTTTTTAATAATCTAGATTTAATTAATTAAGTATGAAGTACATTTATGATGTATTAAATTATTATGATATATCACAATTTGATTGTGTAGTTTTTAAGTCAGATTTATTAATGTGTATCTTAATGAATAGTGGTTTATACAAACTCATTTCTTATTAGTATGAATAGTTCATTTATAAGCTATTGTGTCAAGCATGCTTAGCCATGAAATTTCCTTCATGATTAAGTCCACTTAGCTTACCATCACATTTGCAAAATGTTTAACTAGTATTGTGTCTTATTAACCATTTATTATTGAGTCTCTTTAGTTCATCTAATGATAAAAAGTAGAATATTTTTCATAATGTATCGATTTGTGATGTTTTATCATGATTCATCTCCTTATTCTTTGAGTCAAACTCATCAACCCATATTTCAAGAGTAGTAGTTCGCATGAACCCATCACTCGTGAGCATGAATGGTCCACTTGGCACTTAATGCATCTAGGTGATGCTCATGGGGTGAAACATTACACTTCCAAGGAGGTCACCCATCCTAAGACTACATAAACTCTTGAAGCATTCTTAACCATGGTTATTCCTCCAAGAATAAGTCCTCATGGCTTAGTACTATATTTCTGAAAATTTTAGCAAGTGTTGTGCCTTATGAACCATTCATTTTAGATCCCCTTTGGCTCATCCAATGACAAGTAGGAGGTATTTTTGTAATTTATCAAATTGTAATGTTTCAGAAGGATTCAATAGTGTAGTTTTTGAATCAAAACCATTGACCCATTTCATGAGTAGTGGCTCACAAGAACCCATCTCTCATGAGCATTATTGTTCCACTTAGCACTCATTGCATCCAAGTGATGCTTGTAGGGGTGAAGCATCAATACTTGCTAAGAAATCATCTATCCCAGTACTATTCCAACTAAAATGTGTTTAACCATTCATTTTCCCCCAAGATCAAGTCCACTTGGTTTACTAGACATTTAAAAAAAAATGACAAATGTTGTGCCTTATTAATCATTCATTATAGAGTCTATTTAGCTCATCTAATGAAAAGTAGTAGAATCTTTTCACAATGTATCAACTTATGATATTAGATTAAGATTAAACTACATAGGTTTTAGTTAAATTCATTGACTCATATTTCATAAGTAATGGTTCACACAAACCCATATCCCAATACGATGAATCATCCACTTAGCACTCATTATGTCTAGGTGAAGCTCATAGGAGTGAATAATCAAGACTTCCCAAAAGTTCACCCATTCAAGTACTACTTCGACTCGAGCAGGTGCTTAAACATGGAATTTCCCTCAAGATCAAGTCTAGTTAGCTTACAAACCCATTTGTAACATCTTCATTGAACAAGTGGTTTTCTTATGAAGCATTCTTTGTTGAGCCCCTTTAACTCATCCAATTCCAAGTAGTAGGCATTTTTCTCAAGATCAAATCTAGTTAGCTTACAAACCCATTTGTAACATCTTCAACATGTGGTGTTATTCTTAACCATTCTTTGTTGAACCCCTTTAACTCATCCAATTCCAAGTAGTAGGCATTTTTTTATAATATATTGAACAATAATGTTTTATGAGGATTCAACAACATATTTTTTGAGTCACTCCTTAATCTTATTTCATGAATAGTGGCTCACACTAACCCATCTCTCATGCTCATGTGAATGGTTCACTTAGCACTCACTGCATCAAGGTGATGCTCATCAGAGTGAAGTACCAAGACTTCTTGAGAGGTCATCCATCCCAATACTAATTCAACTCAAGCATGTTTAACCATGTGATTTTTCCCAAGATAAAGTCTACTTATCTTTCCACATCATCTCTAAAAATTTCAAAAAACTTGTTCCATTTGACCTCTACACATAAGTATCATTCATCACATATGTTCACATTATCTAGCCTTATGTTATAGTGTTGGCCTTTAAAATTATGGCGATACATATATATTCACCAAAATCATAATTGTTTTGCTTCATGTTCTACTATCAGATGGCACTAATATGAAGATCCATGCAAATTAAAAAAGAGAACATAATTTTTCTCTCAATAATATGGCATGTCCTACAATACTTCAAGAACTCCCATTTAGTTCAACAAATAGTAGTGACAATAGCCATAACACCCACAAGAGGAAAAAAATAATCCATAATTTCTTAGATAAGACTAAAATTTCCATGCTCCTATTAATTTAGGAAAATGTGCATATGCTACGAGGATGCAACAAATCACTTATATTATTGGTTCAACATTTCCCATATTTGATCATGGAAGAGACAATACTCCACATATTTTAATAAAATGCAATAGAAATGTTTGAAAAATTCTATCAAAATAGATTAATGTAGGGAAAATTACCATATTTTCTAAAGGAAAATCATGCTATATTCTAGACATCAGATTTAAGGTACTTTGATTAGAATTTTTTCTAAGAACCGTTCATTTGTACACGTGACTTGATTAACATGCAATTGATAATTTCAATCGTTGTTTCTGGATAGAGCTTGACTTATGCATAAGGACTAAATTAAATCCATTCAATTCTTGATCTTGACTGACTTTTAGTGTTATGCCAAATCTGGTCTGGAGATTCTTTATCAGAAATCACTGATGTTTACAGTATAACGCTTCTTGATCTTGGCTGAATTTTCTTTCTGTTTTAGTTTTAGTCTTATGCCAAATCAGAAATCACTCCCAAGGTTGACGTTTATTTGTATGCGTGACTCCATTAACACACAATTGCTAAATTCAATCATTTTTCTAGATAGACCTTGACAATGGGGCCAGACGTAAGGACCAAAATTAAATCCATTCAATTCTTCATCTTGACTGACTTTTCTTTAGTGTTATGCCAAATCTGGTTCGGAGATTCTTTATCATAAATCACTAAGTATAACGCCGAAGTCTTAATACACATTAGATTTTTCTAGGTTCAATACTTAAGAGATGGATGAGAAGAATACAACATGATAATGTGCATCCCAAGGTTTCAAGTCTGAAATACGAATTTTTGACAAACTTAGACCTTGACTTTGCAAATGGAAACTATGCAAATGTCTTGCAGCTTTGCTATTTAAACAAAAGTTGGTTTCTTGATGTTCTACTAGAAATTGACATTAATATTGAGATCCATACACATTTCAAAGAGAAAAATATATTCTTCTTGATAATAAGGATGACCAATAATATATATAGAACTACCATCTAGTTACTACTTATAGTAGTCATAGAACTTGCAAAAAAATATAAATTGATCAATATTTTTTTAAGAAAATAAGGATATTTGTAAACTCTTATTAATTTATTACAAAAAGTACCTACTCTAGAAACATCTTATCAATTCCTTGTAAAATAAATTATTCACCTCCAATAGTTCCCATGTTTGATCATGGATGAGACAATATCTTACATATGTTATAAAAATGCAATAAAAATGTTTTAAAAATATCTATTAAAGTTCATTAAAGTATGAGCAATTTCCTATTTACTAGAATGAAAACACTCTTTAATATATATATATATATATATATATATATATATATATATATATATATATATATATATATATAGTAGAATAGAAGAGTATATATATATATATATATATATATATATATATATATATATATATATATATATATATATATATATTTTGAGACTTCAATTGTAAATGTGTATATTATTCATTTAACCTATCAACACTAAATTATTATTTAAAATAAAATAAATTTAAATATATATTTGAAAGTTGAAAAAGATACTTTTTAATATAAAATTCAACAATGAATTATGATAAAAAATGTGCAAAAATAAAATATAATATAAATTTCAAAACAAAACATTTATCTCAATGAGTTGAAAAGGAACACTACCATACACTACCATATGGTAGTAAGTAAAATATGTGCTTTAAAAAAAGGGTTGTAGGAGTGATAATGACAATGATTTTATTGGTGTGAATGCATTTTAAAATGGATAGAAGTAAAGTATCAAGTTTAATATATTTTGGTATCTAATAGAAAATAGTTATAATATATTTATATTTTAATTGCACTAAATATAAAAGTTATCTTATTGAAGATCCATATCATACTTGACCTTTGAGTGGTTACATATTTACATGGTTTTCATATATTTGTCCACATTCTTAAAGAAAGAATTCACCTATAATGAATTATTATAGCTTTACTTTGAAATTGAATGTCAATTCAAATATTTTTAAATTTATTAAAGTTAAATTATTCAACCTTATGAATTGAATTTTATAAAAAAAATAAAAATTATTGATTTAAAAATTAAATTGTGATATTTAAATATTCTTTATAGCTAGAAATAGAATAAATTATTGAGGTAGAGTAACACTAGATAGTACTCTTTAAGGAAGAATCCACTCTATGTTATATCTCCAAGAGATCTTAAGCTCATCACACACTCTCCAGATATCCTTATAATGATTTTCATTTTTTATATATAAACATCTATCTAATAACATCATGGAGGGGTAACCACTTAACCCATGTAGCCCACTCATTACCTAATATACTTAATTACACAATTTATCTTCATAACTAACTTAAGAGTATGTGTTGAATGTTTCCATCTTTACCAACTTACATATAATAATATCATATCTCAAGCCCTTGTGGTTTTTAAGCCTCTATATGTAGGTATGCATTACAATAGCAAGAACACAAATTTCTTGCCATTATTGGTAATAATGAATAAACTTGTTGACAATGGTGAAACACAAAGTGTTAATGGTTGCTGGAAAAAACTAGGTGTTTACAAAACGATGCCTTCCATTACATTCCTATAGTCTAAATAACAAAAGCTTTTCAAGACATTCATACTATTTTATAAAATTCCAAGTTACAAAACACTAGGTTTTATGAAACATGCAACCCACATAATGCTTTAAAACCCTTCACAAGTAACAACCCAATCATTTAGAAACCCCTCACCTCAATTTGGTTGCAAAGATGGGTTTTTATTTATGGGTTTCTAAGGGTTTTCATTTGCCTTCATTGTGTAGAAGGTTTTACAACATTGTGAGGGTTAGAGGTTTCATAAATCATGTAGTCACCTCCCATTGTGTTTTACAACCTCCAATCATAAATTGACCAATATTTTTAGACATTAATTTATAAAAGATATATGAAATTAATAAAATCACTATATATGTGATGAAGTATAGAGTGCATTTTAATTTTAAGATTGAAGAAATGATATAAAACGTGAAATTTGTAATAATTTTTCTATATATATAAAATTTGTAAATAAAATAATAAATTTGCAATGAAAATGATAATTTACAATTCTAGAATCTTTGAGATATTCTTCTATAAACCCTTTTCATTTTCACATAAAATAATAAATTTGTAATTTGAAAATAATTTACAATCCTAAAATCTTAGAGATATTGTTTTATAAACCCTTTTCATTTTCATGAAAGAAAAAAATTATCCACTAAGAAAAAAATGTCCTACTATTATAATTATAAAAACTTAGAGTGTAAAATATTGTTATCTGTAATTGTCTTATCATTGACTAAATATTTAAAACAAGAAAAAAAATTCTAAGTAAATAAACTTCTGCTGGAGCATTCTCAAACATTCATTTGTACGCGTGACTTCTGCTAATTTCAATCGTTTCTTCTGGATAGAGCTTGACATTGGGGTCAGACAAAACGGCAAAATTAAATCCATTCAATTCTTCATCTTGACTGACTTTACTTTAGTGTTATGCCAAATCTGGTCCGGCGATTCTTTATCAGAAATCATTGAGTATAACGCTTCTGGAAGTCTAACACGTGGGACAATAGTCAATGGCGCAGAAAATTATGACTCTTTCTGCTTTCACACTAAGGAGAGGCAAGTAGATGTACTCTATGTATGCACGTCCATTCAATTCTTGATCTTGAATGACTTTTGCGTTCTGGAATGTCTGGAATTATGTACTAGTCAATGCCGCACAAACTTATGACTCTTTCTGCATTCACACTATGGAGAGGCAAGTAGCTTCACATGCTTTATACATAACCAACAATCACGCTATGCTGTGTAAGGCAGTGGCTATCCAGCCCCAGGAATGCACTGGGGCATAGATGCATGCCATGGATGCTGCCACCATCGTTTCTCTCGCCGGCCGTGCAAACTCTGTCCTCCGTAAGCTGTCCTGTCAACAATTTCTAGGTAACTGTAAAATTTAATTTCTTTGATATTCATTTATACTCATGTGCCCTCTTAAATATAAACGCCATTGTAATATTTTAAATTATTTTAATTATAATGAGATTTATTATATCTTATGTAGGTAAAGAATATCTTTTGATAAAATCAAATGCCTCATTTTTATTATATATATTTTTAATTGTATTAATTTAAATTATATACTTTTAATTATATTAATTTAGTTATAATAAATAATAAAATAATAATAATAAATTATATTATAGTATAAATATATTAAAATGTTATTTAAAATAAAAACATATAAAATAAATACATTGATAATAAATTTACAATTATTTAATCTTTGATTTTTTTAAATATATTTTGAAAATATATGTTGTGTATTTTTTATTTATTATCATCATAATTTTTTATATAATTTAATAGATTTCGATAAATATATTTTCTATCTAATAGTGTGTTCCTTATCTAACCTCCATACACTTGTATGTTGCATATATTACATAAATCTATTAACAATATCATAATTATCATTATCTTTCATAATTATTTAGAATTTTATTACTTTTTGATAATCATGTCTTAGATTTCTCATCATTAACCATTAAGTTGGATGCATTGTGTTAATATCATTCTCTCTCTTTTTTTAATCATTATTTTTATTATTGAACATATTTTAAGTGTGGTTAATATTTTTTATTTTTCTTTTATTTCCTTCCTTTTCTTTTATGTTCTTTGTTTTCATTATATTGAATATAATTTCTATTTGACTTTATTACTGTTATTTCAACATTTAGAGTTTTATTTTATGCTTATTTTTTATTCTCTCTATTCTCATTATGTAGTAATTTCTACAATGTTTTCTCATTCTCATAGTGAATCACAAAAAATGATAAAACATTTATTCAATTAATTTTATTTTTTTCTCTCATTTACTATTATAAATTGTATACATGCATCTTTCATAAATAATATAATAAAAATAAGAATATTTATAAATTAGTTGTATAAAATAATAAAATTTATATATTTAAAACTAATTTCTAATTCAAAAATATTTCTTGTTATCATTCTTTTATACATCCATTAAATATATATTTTTAAAATAAATATACTTGTCATTTAAATGTGTTATGTCAACAATTTCATAGATTATAATAAAAAAGAACTATTTCTATTATTTGACTTGCATACCCACTCATATTTATTTTCACATCTTGAAACGACTATTAAAAATAATTTTAATCAAATATCTTTGATGTTTGTAGTCATGTGCTCACTTTCATATTATAAATTAATTTGAATGATGTGAAATATAAATTTCATTGTGATATTTTATATTATTTTTAAGTATAAAAAAATTACTACATAGTTCAAATATCTTTGATGTTTTGTAGTCATGTGCCATCTTTCGTATTATAAATTAATTTGAATGATGTGAAATATAAATTTCATTGTGATATTTTATATTATTTTTAAGTATAATAAAATTTACTACATTTTTCCTAAAGAATATCTTTTAATAAAATAGAATGTCTCATTTTTATCATATATTTTTAATTGAATAATAATCAAAACAATTCAAACAATAGAAAAAGATAAATTAAAATTAAAATAAAAGGAAAGAATAAAGGTAAAAATATAAGGACTAAAATTATTTTTAATAGTCATTTCAAAATGTGAAAATAAATATGAGTGGGTATGCAAGTCAAATAATAGAAACATTTTTTTTATAAATAATTGATTAAATTGTTGATAGGACACTTTAAATGACAATTATATTTATATTATTTGTCTATAGAATATGATATTTTTATAAATTAAGAATTTTAAAATAATATAACTGAAAATAAGATTTTCTATATCATATTTGAATCTAAACTTTTAATTCATTATTTTTTATCTTTTGTGTTCATCTAATAAAATAAATATCAAACCTAATTATAGAAACTAGAACTTTGAATCAATAAAAATACTTTTGAACAATTAAAAATAGAATCATTTATATTATTAATTTTTAATACAATAGTCATTAAGTTATAAAAAATATTATGAATATCAAATGTCTTAATAGACATCCAAAGTCCTAGGATTTTTGAGTTCAATTGCATTAAAATTCATGTATAATTTTGTTTTATTTTTATTATAAAATAGAATAAGTTATATTATTTTTTATTTAAACAAAATATTTTTAATTTTATTTAAAAATATTAATCATATTTAAAATTTTAATTTCTATAATTATTAAATATTTAGTTCATTTAATAATATTAAATGAACTAAATATTTGATAATTTGACATATAAATAATTATACATATTTAAATATATTATTTTACAATTTATAAGTATTTAATATATCTATAAATATTTGAGATAATATAAGATTATTTTATCTTTAATCTATCAAATATCTTAATTATCATACCAAGTTAAGATTAGAATTAAATCAATATATAATAAATCTAATTAATAATACTATAAAATTGTATGTTATGTTATACAATATAATACATATATAACACACAACCTAACATAATATTGTATTAATTGTATAACATAACATAAAATTTTATATAATATTTATATAAAAATAAATATATTATATCAAGTAAGAAACTAAATTTATTTTAATTTGTTAAAATAATATATAATATACTAAATAATAAATAATTTATTTTTATATATAGTATATTTATATAATATAATATAATCTAATATCTTTATATAAAATTTATTTATCAATAAGAAATCAAATTTATTTTAATTGATTTAAAAACTTGTGAAAAACTTCCATTCCCCTTAGTATTTTGATTGTGGAATCTTTCACGGAAAATGTGTATGATAAAAAACTAAAAAAAGAAAACAACTATCATTTATGATAATACAAAGGTAAATTCGACGGTAAAATTAATGTCCACAAAAACTACTGAGTAATGGATGTACGGCCTTCACGCTGCATGTTAAGGATAAAATACGGCGGGCGAGAGAAACGAGGGGCCACATTCATGGACATCATGCCATGCATCCATGCCCCGCGTGCATTCCTGGGGCTGGATAGATGTTGCCTAGCCACTGCCCTTTAATCGTGACCTATACTTTGTGACGCGTGTTTTCTAATTGTCAATGGATTCATTATGAAATCAATGGCATATTCAGATAGGTCGTTCGATACCATTATCCAAAGAAAATCATATGTGTGCACGCTTCTTAGGCCTAGTCTAGGGAGAGGGCCCAATAGTCGTGCGGGGTCCAATAGTCGTGCACCCAATCGTGAATATAATACCCAATAGTCGTTTATATAATGTCCAATAGTTGTGATTTGACTACCCATAATTAAACACAAAGTATGCTTTTGATCTAAAAAGCAACCAATCATGTGATACCACATCAGCGCTCAACTACTCATGATGTAATGCACGAGAATTGGTCTCACTATTTTTTGGGGCCTTTTTGGACACCTTGAAAAAAAGCATGCGATGTGGCATCATATTTGATGATGTGGCCTTGAAAACCTTAGTTATAAGAGGAACTTGCCAAGTAAGCTGTAAAAATTGGGAGTGATTTGAAATTTCGACGAGGATAATTAGAAGCCGGGTTAGGGTGCACCCACTAGTGGCCCTCTCCCTAATCAAAATAACTCTAGACTCACTAATTAAGAGGATGCTAAATGTTTGAATGAAATATGAGGATGGTTCCTTATGGGCTTACAATTGAAAGGCCTTTTCCCATGTATTTTCACATAACTTGGTTAAAGGTATTTATTTATTTAATTCTATTATTTGATTAGTTAATGGGGAAATGACACATTTCTTAATTTATTGGAGGAAGAAGATAATATCAAATAGGTCTTGTAGTGCTTAAATGTATTTTTGTAAAATTTCAAAGTCAAGCATTTATTGATAAAAAACTCAAATGCTACAGGAAATCATTTCTTCTTAAATCTGGTTGGTTGAATTCCTATGGATAGAAGTGGATTGATCATTGTAAAGTTTTCAAGTTTCTCCACATTGTCTCTGCCTTTGAAGCCTCCCCTTCCACCTTGTGGAAACTTTTCATTTCTATAACTAAGAAAAAAATCAAGTATTGAATTACTAAACCTCTATTGTTGGTAGGAAAATTCTCTATGTGCTTAAAAGTCTTGGTCACCACATGAGTTTTCTACTCTTCTTGTTGGATTCCTCTTAAGGCCTCCTATTTAAAGATCAAAAATGTTCTCAAGGAATTCCTATGGAAATATTTTGACAATAACAAATAATTTCATCATGTGGCTTGAGATTACTATTGCCTTCCTCATGACTCTAGAGGCATTGGGTTTCTTTCAATTTGACCTCAAGGTTTATCCTTATGTGCAAAATGGATTGTTAGAGCCCTTGATGGTGACTAAGAATAAAAAAATATCGGTTTGGCATTATGTTTGTTCCATTGTGCCCATCGTCTCCCTAGCTTAAAACGGTCTTAGGCTTCATACACTTCTTATCATGAAAACATCTATTTATGCATAACACACTTGGTTAACACTTTCTAGAGTTAACACCCTTTACTTTATCAACAAGCTACTCTTGACCTTTTATAACTTTATTAGTTTAGATAATTCAATTCCATTATGTTCAATCCTTTTTGTAGAGTTTTCCCTTAATTTAGCCATTTTATCCTTTAACCTCAACATATTTGCTCAATTTTTAATAACAATCTTTATTGTCTCTTCTCCATTTTCAATCATGGACTTCACGCATTTCTTTATTACCCCATTTATATGTTTCATTTTATCCAACAAAAGAATTTGATCCTTGGAGAGGAGCACATAATTAGGTGGTAATTGATCCACATCTCAGTTTTATCCAACTAGTTGCTTAATGTAGCGTTGCAGTTGCTCCACCTAATATTTAAGATCTTCATTTTTAAGCTTAAATCCTTCTTCATTCTTTCTATTAGGGAATCTACATTACCCTTTAATTCATTGATTTCTTGTTCTCTTTTTGGGCACCCTAAATCTTTTTGCACTATTTTTTCATTAGTGTTTCCATTGATGTCAACCTTTGGTGTGCATATGATGAGGTGTTTGTGGTGTTGTGCAAGTGTTGTAGATGCCACATGGTCACTTGGTTTCCAAGTTTTTTTGATAAATTTTGTATAAAAGAGTGTACAAGGTGCAAGGGTGTGTTATGTATTTTGTTTCAAATTTCTTCATTCTCAAAGATGTGCTTGTGTGATTTGAATTTGATGATCACTAGTATTGGAAGGTGTTATATCAAGAGTTTTAGGTTCTGGATCATGCAGTAGTAGAAGTTGTGTTTGACAGTGTCTGGTTGGTGAAGAAGGATGTCTGAGAGAAATGGAATTGCTTCACATTTTTCTATGTTGAAGTTTCTTGTCTTGTGGATTTGGTAATGTGCTAGTATTTCTTGCATCTACCTTCATTTGGATTGTTCATTGTTCAGTTGTTCTGCAAGCTTGATTCATGTGTTGTATCTCTGTGGCAGTTTGATTGGTTACACAAGATGATAGTAATCTTAGTTGTAGGTGTTTACACCATTGTTTTTGAATATTTTGTTAGTGGAATATTCTAGGATGTTGACTTACAATTTTTCTATGTGGTCTGCATGATTTTTTTGGACCTGGTGAAGTGTGAATTCAATTGTTTGATAGTGTTAATTCCATTTTGGCTGACCTGGAGTGTTAGAGCTGATTGTGAATGTGCTTTGTTGTTTTTGGAAGCATGGTGTAGCGCATAAGTGTAGATTTGGGTCTCGGTTAACCATTTGTGTGGCCTACCTTCACTTCTTTCCATTGCAAAGGTGTTTGCAAAGGCATTTGGTGTTGACCTATTTGGTGGTTGCACATTTGAGGTGCATATGTTTCATTGAGACCAACCTAGAAAAGATTGTTTGAGGTCATGGAGGATATATATGCAAGGTCAATTATTGGAGAAGTGTGTTATGTGCAATGTGGTGTGAAATGATGTGTATGTGATCATGTGTTGAGATATTAGTGTGAGTTTGAAAGCCTAAGACTACATGAAGGAGTGAGCAGAAGGTCTCTACATTTTAGTGTGTCTAAAGTTGTTGGAGGCAGTGAGCCAAAGGTTGTGAATTATTTTTTATGGATTCTCATTTTTCTTTGAGGTAGTGAACCTCCTTGTAGCAATTCCTTTCTAATCTCTTATACTCTAGAAGAAGTGATCTTCCTAGGTAGTGAGTCTTTGGTAGTGTTCCTTTCTTTCTTTTGGACAGTGAGTCCTTTGAGCAATAAGCCTTTTGTAATCTTTGTTGATATTCATATATATGTGAGTTAATCCTCACTTTGGTTTTGTTATCATGAGCATGAGATATGAGCATAAGTTGTACATGTGGTACAATGTTATCATTGATGTCAACATTGTGTTCTAGATATGAAGATCATTGTGTAGATCATTTTGTATAGCTTGAGCATGTTTGAAGTTGGTTATTCAATGGAAATTTACAAGAAGGTTTGATCCAGTGAAGACGGATGAAAGGAAAAATGGCTATGTCAAAATAGTATTTTTAATGTATAAGACATTTAATATTTTGGTCTGCATTGGTTTGTTGTGTGGAATCTCTCTCTATGGCTTTGGTATAATTTTTTTTGATGCTATAAGAGTCTAAATCTAGTGTGTCATAATGATTCGATCTCTGGTGGTGAAGTTATGAATGATAGAAGTTCTAGTCTGGTAGTTAGAATGTTACCAGTACAATATAATGTCTTAGAGGATTTGTATCTAGATCTACGACTGGTATATGGCTTTGTGCATTTTTTGGAGATGTTGACAGGTGTCAATAGCATGTATATTCCAAGTGGCATGAAATTTTGAGGTCCACGTGTCTAGTTGTGGTCAAACAGTTGATGAATATTGATGTTAGATCATTACCAGTGCCAACCTAATATGTTTTGGGTATTGCATAGTTTTGAGAAGTATTGATCCATTATATGGGAGCTATTATAGGTCCATTCTGACCTATTTGGATTTGTTATAAGTTTTGAATCATGGTGTAAAGTGTGTATGTGTGTATGATGAGTTGACAAGGCATATTTTGTATAATACATCTAATTAGGCTGACCTAATTAATGATGTAGTTGTTTGTGGATGAAGTGGATATATATGTAAGATATTTTCAATGTTTTGGATATATGTGATGCGATGTGATGTGTGGTTGATTATAAAAATGTGATGTGAATGTAGAACAAAACAAAGTGTTAGTGCAGATCAACATGAAGTGTGTTATGTCAGTATATTGAGCTTCAATGGAACTATATTTCAACATGTTGTAGATGCATTTGAAATAGTTCAAATCTTGGTTGTGTGCCACCACTCACTTCTATATTTTCTTCTTTCAATAGGCAGTGAGTCCACTTGCAGTGAGCACTTCTGTAATATCTTATAATCTATTATAATATATTGTGAGCTACTCCTCACTATGGTATCAGAGCATGGTTCCTTGGAAGGAGCTTAACCACTTGGGGAAGATCTTAGAGGTTGAGCACATGGTTGTTAGAAGATTTCCTACTCTGAAAAAGATACCTATTGTTGGATTTATAGAAGAAGAGTGCATAATTGACATGAATGGAGAAATCATAATAGCCCTTAAAGATCTGGAAAGGATTGAAAGTAAGAACAAAGATATAAAGAAAAATGTTAGAGAAGTAGATGAATGCATCAAAAAGTTGAGAGAATAAATCAAGAAGTTAAAGGAAAGACATAAGGAAGTTAATGAGTAGTTGAATCAAGAAAATGAGACAATTACCAGTCTGAAAGTGTAAGTTGAAGGAGAGAGAATTAAAGAATTTTTTAATGTAAAGATGAAAAGAAAATATAAAGAATGTTCAAAACTTGAAGAAGTTGTGACCATGAGATCAGTTCTCGAGAAAGCAAAGAGTCATGAAGAAAAAATCAAGATGAGCTCTACAAAGCTTGATGAAATGATTGCAAACCTTAGGATCTAAAAACAAAGGTGGATTAAGGTTTGAGATAGGAGAAACTTCAAAGATAGATCAAACCCTAAATCAGGCTGAAAATAATATTGACAAGAAGAGCAATGATAAAAAGGTCTAGAAACTCCAAAAGACCACCAGATAAGATAACCAAATACACAAAGGTACACATATTTAATGGTTTCTATTATTCTTGCAATAAATTTAGACATAAGGCTATGGAATGTAGAAGCATAATGAATCAAAGTGTTCAATATTTTTTCGACCAGTGCTTTACTTGCAAGAGATTTGGTCATAAGGCTAGTGAAAGCAGAAATCAAATGATAAGTGGCTATAACAATGGTGTAGTGTAGAAAAATGTACACCTTTACATTTTCACACTATGTTTGCATCCCCTTAATTAATTGGCTAACTGAACATAAGTCCATTGTGAACTATGAGGACAAATTGTTAGTTAGAATTTCTAGCTAATGGTGAATCCAAAATTTTATGAATATTGTTTGAAACTCTCTAACTTCCTTGAGAACATGAACCATTCTTAGATGAAGCACTAGATTTGTTCAACAAGAATTTAGTGGTATTCTGTGAACCTTTATGATTTGAATTTTTTTGACCATGAGTTAATATTGCTTAGGAAGAATCATCCAAAGTAGTATAAATATTGCCCCTATCTCAAAAGCAAATTCATATTCAAGAAATCCAATTGTAGAGTCACCACATTGACTAGAAACACTCTCTTCATCAGTTATTTCCTCAATAACCTCCTTCATTGTAGTCATTTGCATGAATATATTCATCTCTGGACAATATACTCCATCATGAGCAATGGTTATCAATATTGCACATATTATTTGTATTCCCACCAAGAGGTGCTTCTATATCCAGTCTTTGTTGAATGGGCAGAAAAGGGAGAGTATTATTATATATATCTTGATATGGTTGTGAACTTTTTGGAATTTTTCTCCTCATGGAAATTATGCCATTAGATAATATTTGAATCATAGGATCTAATGAGTTAGAAGCTTGAGACTTACTTAAATGCAATTCTCTTTTCCATTTTCCTGCGGTAATCAAATCATCTTCTAATTCAATTTATAGAGTCTGTGCTATATCCAAATTAGCTACCCATGCTCTTCTTAGATGAAAGATAATATCGAATAGTTATGCATTAATGAAGAAGCATATTTTTATTCTTAGACATGGGTCTTTTATATTATCAATTTTATTCACCAATTTATTGAATTTAGCAACAAAATCTCTCATAGTTTCATGAACCTCTTTCTTAAGCTGAGCCAATTATGCAAGTAATGAGTGTTCATCTTCAAAAAAATTAAATCTATTCTCAAATTGAGTTCTCATTGATTCCCATGAATTAATAGAAGCATTAGGAAGGTAGTAGAACCATGCAAAATCAATGTCAGTGAATGACTCCACAAATAACCTAACTGTTATATGTCTTCATGTTGTACACCTAGCACCCCACATGCAACAAAGAAGGAATTAATGTGTTCATCAATTAAAAATATACCATCTCCTTTAAACTTAGGAATTTTTTTCCTAAAATCTTTAGACAATTCATGTAGCTGGATGCCAAGGGCCAAAGGTCCTATAGCTTCCCCCCAGGAACTAGTAACTGATGAGCCATGTTTTGTGTAAAATTAACAACCAGGGAAACTATAGTGCTATGTAGGATAAGAGCTTGATAGGTATGAGAACAATTTTATTCTCTTATTTTTTAGGATGGCTTACTTTTGAATATGATTTTCCTATTCAATCTTGCAAAAACAAAAAAATTACCTTCATGCAAGGTTTGTAAAACTAGATCAATAAAACCTCTCCTTCATTCACTTCTGGTATATCTCCTAGAATCCAATATAACTGAAAAATATTCAAGAACTTATCTTCTAATATGCATTGTAGGAAGAGCAATGATTCGTTCAATGATTTGTAATTGTTGTCTCGGTCATAGCCTTCTAATTTCTTCACCTAGCTCTTCCTCTTCTTCCAAAACTTGGTTAACTTTGTGATCTACTCTTATGCACTCCTTCTAGACCTCCAAGACAAGGTGTTTACTTTTGATAATATGTATTCCTGTTCCACTTGGACCCAATTTAAATCTAGTTGAAGCATGAGAAAGACATCATTATGAGGAAAAACCATGATTACTCATGAAAGAATCAAACAAGAATATGTAAGAAAACTATATAATTATCTTTATCTGATTCCCCAATAGAGTCATCAAAAATATGTTTTCTAACATATTTGAACCTTTAAATTTATGATATAAATTTAACTCTATTTCCCAAACGAGATGCAATCGAATACTAACAATTGAGTTAATTTTCCCTATGTGCAACAATTACTCTAAAAATTTTGTGAGCTACAAATTCATGTTTATATTTTCAATAAAATCTCAACAATGTAAAGTTAAAATAGTGTGTGTTTTTTACCAGAAAGCAGAAAAGGCATAAATCTTCCATACTCAAAAGCTTTTAAGCATCGAATACAATGAATGGATTCAAGAACATAAATAACTCATTAGCACATAGGCTACTCTAGCATCCCATATAAGATAAAATGAAATTATTGACTTAAAATAATACTAGAACTGAATTCAATCATATATATGAAAATGTTACTCATTCACACAAAAATTATATAACTCAAGGAATTAACCAAAAACATAGATTCTATTTAAATTCATCTTTCATTTAGATGACATATACTACACACACTGTAAACATAAAGTTTTCAATTCCATGTATGTTATTCCAAAATTATGATCCTTGTTAAGAGAGATTCAAGTTATGCTTAATTACATATATATCAAGTGGGTATTAACTACTTTCAAATAACCACCCAAAATCAAGAAAGTATTTTTAACTTCATAACATAAATTTCATAAGAGCTATTAAAGCAAATAAAATTATTGGTGAGTTGGAACTTCGTTGGTGACCCCTTTGGATGATTTAGAGGAAATTGTGGCACTACTAGCTTGATACGTATACTAGGATTTCACAATGGGTGGCATATCTCCATGTTGAGGAATAATAACATTCTTATCTCTTAGTTTCCAAAGAGCTTTGTTTTCTTCGGCCACTTTTATCTTCCCCATGTAAGTAGTGGCAAGCCCACTAAACTAAAATAGAGCCAAATCAATACCAATAAAGCTCCTCAAGCTTTCTATAGTGAATTTTTGTTTGTTGCAGATGTTGTCGATTATCCATTTGAGGCTTTCTTTCAACGTTTTCTAATCTTCATCTTCTTAGCTGCCCTATTTTATAAGGTAGAGGCCAATACTAAGGATATTTTTTTGAATTTCACTCCTTATTGTATTGCATTCACTCAACACTTTTCTTTGCTCCAATATTTTTTTTACAACAAAATTTTTTCACTTGATACTCCTCTTCCACATGATGCACCTGTTATCTGCAACATTTGGAAAGATATTTTCACTGACCAATCTCTCTAGTCTTAATTACATCATTCCTTTGAAGTCGCCTTTGGTCTTTGTCTAAAATTCCTCTTCATGTTTAGATGAAACAACATCCTTTTCAATTCCAGCTTTCATAACATCAATATCCTTACACTTTTTCATATTAGCAATAAATTCATTTCCTTTAGTTAGAATGTCAACGTCCCATTCCTTTGCAGCTTTTCCATAAGCCTTATAATTCTACATTTTATTCACCACTTCTCTTCCCATAGAGGATTTTGGATCAAGTCCTACCTTAGTGTGATTGATTTGTTGTGGAGTTAAGTTTAATACAAATTTTAAGCAATTAGTTAAAATATTTACCTAGCTTTTCAATCATCCTTTCTCTTTCTATCTTTCATTGTTCTTTCTACCAATCTTATTGTTGTCACCTAGAAATTATTCACATCACCATCCCTTATAGGAGGTCCTAGGTTTACCCTAGTGATATTAAAATCACTAATAGTAGCTTGAATTTCTTCATTTTGTACCAAGTGATGATCCATTTCCACATACATATTTCCATTGTTATCATCTTCTAGCAATCGAGATGTGTTTTTCAACTTCTTAAGCTTTGGGGTCCTTTGGATCAGTTGGACAACAAGATCTTTGTTAGGGAGGCTAAGTTGTATTGTTTTTCTTTTCTTGGAAAAAAAATTTCAAGACAAGAAGTAGGAGTAGGTGTAACTACTAATCTGGAATTAGGAGAACTAAATTGTAAAACTCTCCTTAAATAAGGAGTATCAAAAGGCCTAGATTTAGGGAAAGAAGGAGGATTAGGACCTACCCTAGGAGAAGTTTGTGTTTCTCTAAGAGGAGAAGAATCAAGAGAAGAGGGAACACTTGCCCGAGAAGAAGTAGAAACTTTGATTGCCTCTTCTCCATCTACTTGGTTCTCCTTATCTCAGATCCGTGGATCTTCGACCTGAAATTGAAGTGTTCCACCTCGAAAGCAAAGCCATCACGTAGAGCACTGAATTCTGAATCCAGCGCAACTTGAACGGGCGAAAAAGGAGTCCATTTGCTCAAGTTACGCGCAGTCAAAGTTGGGTCAACCCTTGGACCAGGACGCTGTCAGGAGGCAAAAAGTTGATGGACTTAGAATTGGCTTAAAGCAGTGTCAGTTCGGAGGGCTCGTCGACACAATCACAACAAAGTTCGTTTCATCGAATTTCGAGTCCGTATGTCCGAGATATCGTCGGTCAAAGTTCAGTCAAAGCCTGGTCAACTCAGCTTTCAGGGATGAGGAAAAAAGGTAGAAAATTCATCGTCGCCAAATTGCTCAAAGTTGGTGTCATCACGAAGAGCTCGTCGTCACAATTCCAACGGTGTTCGTTTCGTGCAAAATGGACATCATGTGCGTGAGTTAGAGCCAGTCAAAGTTTCCGGTTGACCAAGGTACCATGAGGTACAGTTGCTGACGTCAGCATGACATCATCCTGCTGACTTGGCAGACATGTCATCGTATGGATGATGACGTGGACCAATGAGGTCTTGACACGTGGCAGTCCGTACATATGACATCAGCGGTACGACGGATGACGTGGACCACTCAGGCGATGACACGTGTCCTTCTCATGATGTGGCAGTTGACATGGAAGCTGACTGGACAGCTGAGTCATTGGGTGACATGGCAATTGACTGTGTTCTTTCGGCGAATCAGTGATCGACACGTGGGTTCCCATGCATTTGACACGTGGCTTCTGGTATCTTCCTCCGGCGGACGAGTTTGTTGGCATTTACCAAAAGGGTAGTTTGCGGGAGTTGAAACCGAAACCTTCTCCCCACCATCCGTTTCCTCTAAACTCGGGCGACCGTTGTACCATCGATAGGTATGTTACCTATGAATAGCGGCCGGTGCTTTTTGTTATGTAACGGTCGGTGTATTGAGGTTAAAAACCAGCGGCCGGGAGTTGAACCCGGAACCGCCGGGCTCCAAAAAGGTAAGCCCGCCGTTGAGCCACGAAACCTTTTCAAATGTTTAGGGGGATCGGTTTGATTTAACTGATTGGTAAGCCCAATTCCCTTATTTATAGCTTTTTAATGGCTATAGAATGTAATAAAATCAAAACCTCTGAACAATAACCCGAACTATAAACAAATCCCTAACAAAATCCGATATGGATAAAGTGAATTAGGGGCTTAGAATTAATAATGGGATTTTTGATAAAGATTTATATGTAATAAGGGAGATTTTGGAGATTTTATGGTTTCTACCATATCGGGAAAACTCCAAGTATAAAAGGGGGAAGGCTTGGAGTATTTTTCATCGATCAATCGATCAAGCATCCATTAGTTGATCATTCTCTCTTGTTTTTCCCTTTCTCTTTGTCTTTGAGAGGCTTTTTGTGAGAGAATTTCTTAGAGGGAATTAGGAGAATATTTTGGGATGTATTGATGTTCTGAGTCTTGTAGTAGTACCTATTAGGCAAAGTTAGTTTCCTTACTCTTTGTTAATCATCCCTAGCTTTGGAGAGCTTTTGATAGGGGTGTGAGTGAGAGAATTTTGTATAACTTTGTGGAAGGCTACAAGGTATTGTAAGCAGTGTTACAAGAGGCTCGTGGAGATTGTACTGCAGTTCAGAACATATCAATAGATTGGTCACTCGTTTGAGCTCGACCCAGAGACGTAGTCCACTCGGACGAACTCCGTAATCAAATCGGTGTCTTCTTATCTCTCTCTTGATTCTATGTTTTTCTTCTCTAATTAATGTTCCTGTTACTTCATTGTTGATGTCTTTACACCTTTTTTCGTAATCACTCGCAACGTTTGTCATAGATCCCTTCCGCTATATGGATCACGTTGTGTTAGCTCAGGAGCATCTTCTCCACAAGTCTTCTCTGGTAGAATTTTCTCTAGAGGCTCTCCATCACCATCACCTTGTCCTCCTAGTGAAATTTGTTGAGAGAGTGATGTTTGCACACCTGATGATGAGGATGCTTGAATATTCTCACCTTGAAGCTATGTATTTCATGACATTAGAGGAGGGGTATGTTTCTATACATTCTTCCTCACCACCCATTCTTGTGTCCTTCTCAATACCACTACAGTATTTGCTTCAATGGTCTCCACTTCCTTAATACTCCAATCAATAGACACAATAGGTTGAGTTTGAACATGATTAATAAAAATAGGGTCTAACAAATTAGATTCATTCTCCTCCAAATCTTTGACATCCCAATTTAACTTGAATGTTACTATTTGTCTCAAAGTCAGCCTCATCCAACTTGTTCAATGTACATGATATTCATCTGCACAATCAATCCAAATGTCTTTATGATTTGGAATATGGTTGAAACCAGGGCCCAACTACAAATTATCTTTGACAAATTTTTTTTATCAAAGGGGAATCTTCTATCATAAAATTATATTGTATACTTAACAATATCCCTCTAAATGTTGAGGGCATCAAACATAGAATTGCAAGAATAGTGGCCAATCCCAATGGGGAATTGCACACCAATCTTCTCTCCTAATAAAATTTATTCACGTCAACAATATTTCTACATACTTCTATCAAAACAAACTTATCCTCTACATATTTAGGAAGCTTAAATGGAATTCCATCAAAACCTCCAATTCTAATATGTGTGAATCTTTGAAATTGTATGAAATGACTTCCATATGTATCAATTAAATATATAGCTTCAAGGGAGATTCTAAAACCTATATCACATTGGATTTCTCTAACCATTCTAATGATGAAGGCATCATTCACTTGCATAAAATGTAACTTGTAATTCTAATCTAATTGCAACATTTCATAATAATCATAGGTTTTGGACATCTTAGTCCTAAACCATAATTGGTCTCAAATCTGGCCAAGGTCTTGTACAAGCAATAGCGTAAAAAAAATAAGAGGAAATGTTGAAGAACCTATTAAGAGGGAATTGAGTAATCATTGAATGTACCTCATTACTTATAAGTTGTTCCCAATCCAAATATTGCTCACCGTGAATGATAATTTTCAAGAAAAAATACATCCACTCCACAAAGTCATGAGCTCTCTCACTACCTTTCAATCTATGCAAGAGCATAACTATATCAGAGATTTAATTTGCAAAATGGATTCTATGTAATTTTTTAACAAATTCAGATATACCTTTCTTTGGTGTAGCAAACCATTCATGAGTGATTATATTTTTGTACTACCCTTTCTTCTATGAAAATATCTAATAATGAGGAGGTAAAATCAAAGTCTACATACGCTTCCCTTTCTGGAATTTCCAAATAGGAAGCAATAGTATCCCTTTCAATTTTCACCACCAATCGATTATTGCTCATTCCCACCTCTCATGTATGAGGATTATAGTGGTTTATGTACTCCAAAACCAAATTAGTACATCAAACATGTTGAGCAAGACAACTAAGAGGGGGGTGAACCGGTTGTAACAAATTTTAAGCTTTAAGAAATTTCACCAAAGATTAGATCAATTATCATTCATAAAT
>VDFB02063517.1:0-12874 GCA_007258455.2 Sequoia sempervirens | reverse complement strand
TTTCCACGAAGTCTAGGAGGGACATGCCTTGAATGGTTTTCAAAGGTTACACCCCCCATCAACACATTTGAAGAGTTGTTCAATAGATTTCTCACTCAATACTCTTACAATATCCAACATGATATCACCATGAAAGACCTTTGCAACTTGAAACAGAAAAAGGGTGAGTCCTTCCTCATTTTCTTGCAAAAATGGAGGAGATTGTTTGCAAGGTATTCTTGTCCCGTGCCCGAAAAGAAAAAGATAGAGATTTTCATTGATAACCTAAATGATGAGATGAGTTATAGGTTGGAATTACAATGTCCCCATACCTTCAAAAAATTGATTGAAAACATAATTAAAATCGAAGAAGCCTTAGTCAAAAGAGGGGTCATTAAGGTATACAATAAAAACAACTCATCCACTTCCTTTAACAACTACAACAGTGGGGACAAACCTAAATTTTGGCAATGAAACAAGAACATGGGTAACAATGAGGTCATAGCTAAAAATCAAAATACCAAACCCATATTCAACCTAACAATAGTTGCCACCAAGACCAATCAGACCAACAATCCTCCAAACACTCCAAATGTTAGCCAAAACAACAATTAGACTAATTTGGGGACTAAAGCAACACCATTTCCAAAACCTTCCAATCAACAAAAATTCACACCATTGGGACAATCCTTAGATTCTACCTTAAAGGAACTTACTGAGGCTAAGTTTATCACAGTGCTAGAAGCACGAAACTGGGATCCACAAGTCAAGCCCTTTTGGTGGAATGATGCTCATTACTATGATTATCACCAAAACAAGGGTCATATGATGAAAGATTGTTGGTAATTAAAACACACAATCCAAGATATCGTTGATAACAAAAAGGTACACATTGAAGGACCCCAAACAAATAGTGATAAGGGAGTGTTCAAGAACCCTTTACCCAATTATTAAAAGGGAGAGCCCTCTACATCGAATACCAAAGGCAAGAATATAAACTATGTTTATGATTCTACCATTCATTGTATTGAGATGGTTGGGAATTCCATCCAAGACATTGAAATTGGAAGCCAAGGGAAGGATGCCACTACTGAAATCTAGCACAATGATGACACTATTTCACATCAAATCAATGACCTTGAACCTAGAAATCTGAGCACTAATGTTGACACGAATGAAAATCAAATTAACATCATCAAAATTATGAATCATTAAGACAATACACCTATCAATGTGATTACAAGAGGACAAGCCAAGGTAACATTGAAAGGAGCTACCCCTTCCACGTCCAAAACGAATGTTTTTCCTATAACTCAATATAACATCGTTGATTAGTTACAGAAGATACCCACTCAAATATCCATATTGGAACTTCTCAAGATTTCACTGGCACACAAGGAAATCCTAGAACAAGCTTTAGTTGCCACCACAGTACCAAACAATCTGGAAATCTGTACATTTCAAGCTATGGTGGGACATTTGACTGCACCTCATTGCTTATCATTCTCTAAACATGACGATGCATCCACCACCCATCTGCATAACCCTGCTCTCCACATCGAAGTCCTAATCCATAAACATCATGTCAAACATGTCCTTATAGATGGAGGAGTAGGCCTAAATATCTGCACTCTCAAGCTTGTTCGTGCATTAGGATATTCTGAAAATGTTATTGATCCTAGAAGGAAAATCACCATAAAAGCATATGATGATGAAGAAAGATCCTCCCAAGGATTGATCATCTTACCCATTCAAGTGGGACCAATCATCAAAGACATAGTGTGTTAGGTGTTAAACAAGGAATTGACATATAACATACTCTTGGGATGACCATGGATTCATGAAATGCAAGCAGTACCATCAACCTATCATCAGTGCTTGAAAGTTCCTTTCAATGGATAGGAGATCACCATTTCTGATGCAGAAAGTGTGGTGGAGGAACATTCAATCAAGCTTTGAAAACCAAACACCAACTCAAAAATCAAATAACTAGCACAACTTCCATAGGGTCAGCTCTATGGCTTCCCAATTCACAATTGAGCAACTGAAAGACCAATTCCTCAAAGAAAATTGTAAGAACACCCATTGATCATCCATATAGCATCCATATTCCATCAAAAAGATAGTTCCAAGCTTACAAGTAAGATTCATTTGTCTAAACATAGAGAAACATTAAGACACTGTGTCCAAGGGCTAGTAGAATTAGCCCACATTTACAAACAAAGTATCTTTTAAACTACCTTTCACCTTACCAACTCTTGGACAGTCACAAATTGTGGCACAAAATAAAAGATTCACTGATCAAAACCTCCATACAGCCCTTCTATACTGCTGCTCCAACAAACCCTCCTTTTCCTTCCTAAAAACTAGGGCTTATTGAAAGTCCTATACCTAGATCACTTGCAGACCTAAAACCACTTGAATCCTTCATATTTCCACCTGCACATGCTCAACACATCTTAATATTTGACTACCCTCACGTTTTGCACATACTTCCTTTGTAAACCACCTTATTTTCCACTCTTTTCACCCCTTTACCATAGGGTTTCTAACTTCCTCACACAACTAGTCACTTACAGCTGCTCAGAACTTCTAGATAACATTAAATACACCTACCAAGGCTATCTTCTAGGGTTTCTACCTAGATTTCATTCCCTATAGACTTTTCACTTACTCTAGCCTTGGCTCCAAGGCCTAAAACTCAGTTTTACAGTAGGGCAGTGTTGTTAATCTACTTTAAATACTCTTCCACCACAAGGAGGGTCATACTTATACTTACCCTACTTTACATAGGCCCATTCCTCTGAGTTACAGCCTGCACAGAAGGAGGAATGGCCCTTCAACACACATTGAACTTCAAAACCCTACTACCCCTATTTCAGACCAGTCAGCAGCAAATTCACTTCAATTGGCTTAATTCACAATAAGAACTCTCAAGAAACAATAGAAAATAGTGTCAACTCTATCCTCTAATGGATTTAAGTCATTTCAAAGTTTAACCCTGCTGTACAGAACCATACACAGGCCAAGAAATGAAAGAAAACTCAGAAAATAACTGGAAAATAGAACTTTATATTAATTTTCTCTTTTCAAATGCTACAATTAACCCTTCTCAAGCCTTCAAGAGGCCATTTAAACATTTTTCAATCCAAACTACCCATGAAATGCCTATAACTAACCACAAAACTACCTTAACCCTTAATTGCTTAATTTTGCATTGTTTGACAATTTGTTAACAATAAACACAATATTATGCAACCTTTTGCACTTTTGGAACAACTTACCTTAGAAACCCCCCAATTACATGAATAATAGTCTCAAAGACCTTATTTAACATTAATTTACTCAAATACCCCTAAATTCCTAATGCCTTCCTTCAAAGGATAAATTGTTGAAACTGTGTGTACTGGGTGCTCCTGCACCATACACCCTGGCTTGAAAATTCTTCCAAGTCTCTTGGAAGCCTTCACCTACAAAAAAGTTGGATCTCCATCCTCTGATACTCCTTATAGATGCTTCATCTTGACCTTTGGCTTTGTCTTGTCCATGTGTAGCATTCCCTTGCTTGCATTGATTCCTTGGTTTTGCACTATCAATCTCAGACCTGCACTTGCATACCTTAACCAATTCCTCCCAACATTCTCAACATGTTCACACAACACCACACTATGTGCTTCACCTTTCATCTTGACTCTTGGCTTAACCTCCATCATCAAAATCATCAAAACAAAGAAATAGCAAACAATCCTCTTCATTCACTGCCTCTCCATTTTCCTCCTCACAACTTTTCTCAGCTTTCCCATGCTCAAAATAACCTACACAGTAGCATACACAACCCCTATCCAATCCATATTCTCTATTTTCTGCTCCATCCCAATTGGAGACTTCCCAAATTCTTTTCCTCTAGCCTTCACTAGGCCATTCACCATCAACTCTTCCTTTCTTGGAAATTCACTTATCCATTTTAGTTGATCTTCTTCATCAGTCAAAGTGACTGCACCTTTCTCATTAACTTCGCACTCTCCTACAAACTCACTCACTGCCCCTTCTTTTACTTTATCTTCTTCTTCTTCCAATAAGTCTTCATGAGCATTGTCAGAGACATCTTCCTCTTCCTTCATCTTCTCTGCACCTTTAAGTTCCTTGACTTTTAGGCTTTGCATCAGTACGAGTATCTTATTGACCTCTATATCCTCTGTCACACAATCCACTATATTCACAATATTTGTCTTCTTATTACTGACATCTACTGTTAAGGGACACTCCACTGCCCCAATCATGATCTTGTTATAATCTTCAAGCCTTTCATGGCTTTCTCCATCCTTCCCACCTATCTTGTTTGTATCTCTTCTTTCTCCTTTAACATTCTCATCCTTCAAAACTTCCCTGTCATCAGATCTTCTACCCTACTTCAACTCATCTTCTTTGTTATCAGACTTTTGTGGCTTCTCACTACCCTGTCCATTCAGTAGACAATGCTTCTCACCTTTATAGACCTCACTAGGCCTTCCTTGGCTATCCATTGATAACTCTCCTACATTCTTATTCTCTTCACTTTGAGGGATCTCTACCCCAAGTGCCTCCTACTCACAATACTCTGTCTCAGCTTCTTGTACCACTGTACTTTTCATAGGTGTCTGCCCTAGAACACCATTAACCTTCAATGAACAAACTTCTTTATGTCATTTATCTTCAACACAACCTTCAAGCTTACCTTGCTCTTTTAAGGTCATTTCATGTTTGACCTTCACTTCCCTTGTTTCTCTTGTGTCTGCAATCTGCACTGTCCTTCCCAATGCTTCTTCATGGTGGTTTTCTTTCTCCATTGCAACTACGCTATGCCCTATTGTCTCTTCCAGGTTCCCTTGTTCCTTTTGCTCCAACATCTCTCTTTTTCCACACATCCCTATCCTTCTTTGTGTCCCTTCTTCCTGCAAACAACTCAAAATATACCTTTTCCCATCCTTTTCAATTTCATACACATTAAGCCTCCCATCATGCATAGCAAATCTATCATATTGCCAAACCCTTCCTAGTATCATATGACAATCCCTTATAGGCATAATATCACATAATAGAACATATTTATAAGGACCAATTTCAAAATCTATGAATGCTTGCTCTCTAACCACAACATGTTGACTATCATTTACCCAATATGCCTTGTAAGGTGATTCATGTTTTAGCCTTGTCAAATGCAATTTTTCAACCATTTCTTCTGAAACAACATTACTCAAGGAACCTGAATCAATCATTACTTTACAGATCTTACCTCTACATTTGCATCTGGTCTGGAAGGTAGCATGCCTCATTTGTTCTTCTTTCTCATCCAACCTTCTGAAGTCCATAATGTCTTGTATCTTCAAATGCTTCTCCTGCAATCTTCAAGAGATCTACTTCCTTGCTCTGATACCACTCTGATGTAGAGCAGGATGGAGGAACAATCAACCAAGCTTTGAAAACCAAACACCAACACAAAATCAAATAACTAGCACAATTTCCATAGGGTCAACTCTATGGCTTTCCAATTCACAACTAAGCAACTGAAAGACCAATTCCTCAAAGAAAACTGTAAGAACACCCACTGATCATCCATATAGCATCCATATTCCATCAAAAAGACATTTCCAAGCTTACAAGTAAGATTCATTTGTCAAAACATAGAAAAACATTAAGACTGTGTCTAAGGGCTAGTAGAATTAGCCCACATTTACAAACAAAGTATCTTTTAAACTGCCTTTCACCTTACCAACTCTTGGACAGTCACAAATTGTGGCACAAAACAAAAGATTCACTGATCAAAACCTCCATACTACCCTTCTATACTGCTGCTCCAACAAACCCTCCTTTTCCTTCCTAAAAACTAGGGCTTATTGAAAGTCCTATACCCAGATCACTTGCAGACCTAAAACCACTTGAATCCTTCATATTTCCACCTGCACATGCTCAACACATCTTGATATTTGACTACCCTCACGTTTTGCACATACTTCCTTTGTAAACCACCTTATTTTCCACTCTTTTCACCCTTTTACCATAGGGTTTCTAACTTCCTCACACAACCAATCACTTGCAGCCACTCAAAACTTCTAGATACATTAAATACACCTACCAAGGCTATCTTCTAGGGTTTCTACCCATATTTCATTCCCTATAGGCTTTTTCACTTACTCTAGCCTTGACTCCAAGGCCTAAAACTCAGTTTTACAACAGGGCAGTGTTGTTAATCTACTTCCAATGCTCTTCCACCACAAGGAGGCTCATACTTATACTTACCCTACTTTATATAGGCTCATTCCTCCAAGTTACAACCTGCACAGAAGGAGGAATGGCCCTTCAACACACATTGAACTTCAAAACCCTATCACTGCTTCGCATCAGTCACAGCTAGAAATTCACTTCAATTGGCTTAATTTTCAAATAACTCTCAAGAAACAATAGAAAATAGTGTTTCTATCCTTTGATGGATTTAAGGCATTTCTTAAAGTTTAACTTTGTCAGACAAAACTGCATACGTGCCAAGAAATGAAAGAAAACTCGTAAAAATAACCGAAAATAGAACTTTATATTAATTTTCTTTTCAAATGCTGTACAACCAACCCTTCTCGAACCTTCAAGAGGCCATTTAAACATTTTTCAATCCAACTACCCATGCAAAACTCCTATAACTCAATTACAAACTACTCTTAACCCCTTCATTGCTTAATTTTGCATTGTTTGACAATTATAACAATAAACACAATATTATAACCTTTTGCACTTTTGGAACAACTAACCTTAGAAACCCCCCAATTACATGAATAATAGTCTCAAAGACCCTATTTAACATTAATTTACTCAAATAATTCCTAAATTCCTAATGCCTTCCTTTCAAAGGATAAATTGTTGAAATCAGGTGTGTACTGGTGCTCCTCACACCATTGTCACGATTCTGTTAATAATAATCCCTATAATATTGCAATGCACTCAAAACAAGTCAATATACCTTTGTACCACATAATAGAGAAGTCATCAACTCTGATCCATCAAACAAAGAAAGTCTAGTGGGTTCTTCATCAAGATAGTATGAGGAAAAGATTCAATCAAAAGACAAAGGGGTCGACTCTATTTCATGCAACAATGGAAGTCAACTTGATGCCTTATCAAAACATTTAGAAAAGATCCAAATAAAAGACAAGAGCATGGGGGAATACTCATTTGAGAAATCTTCATACTTATCACAACTTTTATCTTCTCCTAAGTCACATGGACAACCATCAACCTCAAGACAACATTCTTTACAACCCATCACACTCTTTGATGGGAAGTTTATAAAAGCAAGTACTCAAGCAGAGGAATCAGAAGATAGGGATGTCCTAAATTGGTTATACAAAGATGAAGAACCTTCACAGGTATTAGTGTCCAATAAATGCATAGATAAGTATGGCAAAGGTCAGACAATCCTAAAAAAGATGGGATATGAAGGAAATGGTCCTTTGGGTAAAAGAAAAGAGGGCATCAGTGAACCAATACAACTCATCACAATGAATCCCAAAGAGAAAACAAGACTAGGATACAAAGAAGACTCAAAAGAGGAAGCTACTCAAAGAGCTATTGAAAGAATATTACAACTACAGGCTAGTCAGGATAATGAAACAAATTCCAATGAATATGAATGGGACTCCCTCTCTGAAGTATCTTTCCATGACAAAGAGATCGATGTAATCCAAAATTATACACCAATATGTATGAAAGGACAAAGTTCTGGTTCTAGACCACTTGAATATGGATCATAATATGCCATTGACTCAAGTGAAGACGATCATTCTTTGAGCGAGATAGACACGTCGAAAGAGAGTAACATCTTAGATCTCATTGGAAAATTTGACAACATGGCTATCTTGATGCTTACACCTTACAAACTTGGCCAATCTAACGATTCCTTGTCCTTAATGCATCCTAAACTAATTGATTGGGATCAAAATGAGCCGCTTGACATACCCACCTTTTCAAACGATGATGCCCTTGTGAACTTCCTATGTTTCGATAATCTTGACACATGTTCTACCATTGAATCTCAGATGAAGCTCCTAATGAAGGGAGTGTCAAACCTTTCAGCTGCAAAATGAAAAAAAAAGAAATGGGTCTAATAGTGAAAACCATTTGATGGCATTATTAAATAAAGAACAAGTAAAAACAAAGAGCGTATCTCAAGGTGAAAACCTCCCTAAGGCACCAAGAGATGGAAGGTTTGACACTCTCCTAGAGCACTATCAAGAGAGATCTTCAGTGCTAATAGAACCTACACAATCCATCAAAGTTGGTACTGCTGAGATAGTGAAGACCCTGCATTTAGCAGAATCTATGACAGAAGAGGAGAAACCTTGTTTCATGAAATTCTTTGAGAGGCAAATAAAAATTTCTTGGTCATATGCTGATATGACAGGCATAGATCTAGAACTCATTAGGTATCATCTATCCTTACCACCCGACACAAAACCAGTAAAGAAAAAACTAAGAAAGATGCATCCTCATATCGCCCTTCTGGTGAAAGCTGAGTTGAAAAAGCTATTAGATGCAGGATTCATAAGATCTATTGACTATGCCAAATGGATATCAAACATTGTTTTGGTATCCAAACCAGATAAGAGCATTAGGATATGCATAGACTTTAGAGATCTTAACAAAGCCTGTCCAAAAGATGATTTTCCTCTACCAAACATTGATTTGATTGTAGACTTGACTGCTGGGCACAAAATTTTATCACTTATGGATGGATTTTCAAGATACAACCAAATAAAGATAACACATGAAGATCAAGATAAAATGGCCTTCACATGTCCTTGGGGCATTTTTTGCTGGAATGTGATGCCTTTTGGATTGAAAAATGCTAGAGCTACATATCAGAGAGCTATGAATACCATCTTCCATGACATGCATAATTTTATGGAAGACTATGTAGATGATATGTTGGAAAAGTCCTACACTAGAGAAGGACACTTAGAGATTCTAGACAAAATCTTCACAAGATTGGAGAAATTCAAGGTGAGGTTAAATCCCAAGAAATGTGTGTTCGGTGTAACATCAACTAAACTTTTGGGATACATTGTCTCAACTAAAGGCATTGAGGTGGATCCTGCAAAGGTCAAAGCCATCATGGAAATGTCTCCTCCTAAAAACATCAGTCAACTCAGATCATTACAAGGAAGGTTCCAGTCCATTAGAAGATTCATTGCACAACTAGCTGATAAAACTCATCCTTTCAACCACTTATTACACAATAATGTCTCTTTCAAGTGGGATGACAAATGTGAAGTTGCCTTCAGTCAACTAAAGCAGTACCTGATGACACCGCCTGTGTTGATACCACCAGTCAAGGGAAAACCATTATTACTATACATTGCAACAACCGAGATATCTTTGGGAGCCTTATTAGCATAGGAAGATTCTACAGGAAAGGAGAGAGCCATCTATTATATCAGCAGGACCTTAAATGGTTATGAGATCAATTACACCTTTATTGAGAAAGCCTGCTTAGTGGTTGTATTTTCTACACAACAATTGAGGCACTACATGTTGACTCACACCATCAAACTCATTGCCAAAATTGACCCATTAAAGTACTTACTCAGCAAAGCTGCTTTAACAGGGAGGTTAGCCAAGTGGGTCATGATATTGAGTGAGCTTGACATCCAATACGTGGACAGGAAAGCAATTAAAGGTCAAGCCATAGCAGATCAACTAGTTGAAGCACCATTGTCAGATAACAATCCAATGAACATTGAATTCCCTAATAATGATATCCTAACCATATCTACACAACAGTGGTTGCTATACTTTGATGACTCTTATACACAACATGGATCAAGCGCAGGAATCTTGTTTGTCTCACCGCAAGGATACACAATTCCTAAATCCTACAGATTAATGTTCTCCTACACCAACAACACAGCTGAATATGAAGCATTGATCATTGGAATCAAGATAGTTGTTGAATGGAAAATCACATAATTGCTAGTCTATGGTGACTCACAACTGGTCATCAACCAAGTCAACGATGATTATCAAACAAAGGATGACAAGTTGCTGCCCTACAAGAGGATGGTGGATGATTTCAAAAAGTACTTTGTTGAGATCAAGTTTGCACAAGTTCCTAGAATAGAAAACAAAGCTGCGGATGCAATGGCCACCATTGCTTCTCTCTTGCAGATACCTGAAAAACGAAGATGTTATGAATTCATGGTAGAACAAGTGTCCAACCCAGCCTATGAAGATCCATAATCCCAAGTGATATGCCATATTTTCGACCCTCAAATTTCCCTCTATGGAGAGATCCATACCTACTTGCAAGACAATACCCTTCCAATTAACTTATCTCAAAACCAAAAATGAGACTTCATTCAACAAGCGGCTCGCCACACCCTAATAGTTGATGTGATTTATAGATGAGGTTTGGATGGTACTCTTCTTCGGTGTCTAGAACGTAACGAAGTTGAAACCACTTTACAAGAGGTTCATGAAGGTATATGTGGCACACATTCAAGTGGCTTAACCTTAGCTAAGAAATTATTACGATTGGGGTATTACTAGTCGAATATGGAGAAAGAGTCATTTCAATATGTCAAAAGGTGTTCCAAATGTCAAATTCATGGAAACTTGATACATGCACCGGCACAAGAGTTGCATCCTTTCACAACTACATGGCCTTTTTGTCAGTTGGGATTGGACCTTGTAGGTAAGATTCACCCCTCTTGCTCCAATGGACATAAGTTTATAATCACAGCCACAAAATACTTCACCAAGTGGATTGAAGCTGTTCCTCTAATCACCATCACTGTGAAACAAATCTCATCATTCAACATGGAATAGACATAAATGTCTCAACACCTTGCATCATCCCCAAAAGAAAAACAATGTTTATGACATAAAGAAGAATGGAGATACAAATAGATGAATGTCATAATGGATTCATTTCCTTTGTATCCGTGTGCCAATAGAGCAACAAGGGTCCTCCAAAGAAAACTCACAAACATAAAGATAGATCAAGAAGCACATCACAGGGTATCACATCATGTGCATGCAAACATAAATGGAACATAAAGAAAACACAAAGATTACTTTACATGCGAGTCAATCTAAAGAAAATCATTTGCATCCCAATATTACTCATCATATATGTATGGTGGACCAATATCCAAAGGGAATACATAAAGTGTCATACAATGAGAATCACCATGTTAACACATGATGTATCACTCTCATCAGGAGGATCATCATGATTTCCCCCATCTAAATCCATGGACCTTGAGAACAACAAATATAGTTCATTATTAACTTGTTCATTAATCTTAGCATCTTCATTCTCATCATCCAAATTTATCACAATGGGTGGTTTAATGACATTTTATTAGTTGTATGTTCTTTTTTCATTCTTTGTTTTGGTTGGGACATGTAAGGTTCAAAGTCATGTTTTGGTGAAGGTGGTAATTTATCATGATTTGTTTGGATTTTTGTTTGGTCATCTAGTAATATCTTTTCAGTCAACTAATGAACAATACGTCTACACCTACTCATTAGCATTTTGATTTCTTCTTGTGTAGTTTTTATTTTTTGAAGGGGTAAGAGTGGGTTTCTCTACCATTGGTCTCTTATATGATATCGATGGGGAAATTGTAGCATAAATGGCTAGTGTATTTGGGAGGATATTTTCCTCGAACATGGGTCCATCCATGACCTGTGGGGTGGGAGGAATAACCACAAACCTATCATTCTCAGGTGGGATATTGATAAGGGATCATTTTTAATGTTCTTTTCCTTAAATGTTTGATATGACTTGAAAAATAAATCCTAACAAGGCTTAACAGGTTTCATGGGTTGAGCCCAAAAATAGTCCAATGAAAAGTTTACATGAGAATCCAAAGGTCTAAGCCCACTATGATGAACTATATTATTTGATTCTCAAATGGGAACTTTATGCACTTGTGGGTTACTAACAAGATAATATTCATGGAGCATAGCCACGGATATCCTAGATTCACATGGAATTGGTCTAACATCAAGATGATGGTGAAAGATACATCTAGTTCTTTTGGTCCAGATTTAAGTGGAAGATTTATTGAACCTATAATAGGGTGAGTGAAAACATCATGATTTTTTAACCATGCTTTCAAATTTTGATAAGAATCTTGATAAATTTCATGCACAAATAAGAATTCCTCAGTGATCACGTTCTCTAGAAACATGGGATCAATGAGTATCTCGGTGTAGGTTTGTCATTAATACATCTAAAAATATAGAGAGGACCATTTGGTGCATGTATAGATGCATCAATATGTGTGAAATAAATGTCAAGTAAAAAAGTGGTTTTTCCCTTACAAGGTTGGACATCTATTTCACTAGTCATATTGTGTAGACCATCCTCATCATCATTCTTGTCATCACAAGCTTGCACAAAGTTGGATGTATGATTTGGCATTAGGTTTATGAAAGTTTTGAATTTTTAATTGGGTGGAGCTACATACTTGTTTCCTTTATCATTAACATCAACCAACTAGATGTGATTAGAATTGATGAGGTCTTGCACTTAGTGTTTAAGATGCATACATCACGCTGCATTGTGTCTAGGTGTACAATGATATTAATGAGATGCTTTTGAGTTAAATTTTGTAGGTAAAGGTTTAGTCATGTCCATGGGTCTAATTTTAGGTAATTGGATTAGGAGCTCTTAATAATTATAACATAATCAAATGAAGATAATTAAGCAATTACGTAAATTTTCTATCTCTCATCCTAAATTGATAAGGAGTTGAAATTATGGCTGCAACTTGTGGTTCAATGTTATTAGTTTTTTGAGGTGTATTTATCTTGATAAAGTTCTTGTTTTAGTTCTTGAATGGTTAATAATTGTTTTGGGGCA
>VDFB02063516.1:0-12442 GCA_007258455.2 Sequoia sempervirens | reverse complement strand
GCTTTCCTGCGCCCTTATAATGCTCAACGCCAGTAAGAGAACCCTGAAAAAAATGTCTTATTCTGTGTACACGGCCAGTGAATTTTTGAACAGACTTAAAAACCAGAATTTCTTTCTTCAAAACTACACGCAGCTGTATATGAATTTTTACACACACACATATATATATATATATATATGTATACATATACACTTAGCTGTATATACATACATATATATATATATATATTTATATATATATATAAATATCCATGCATATATGTGCCAAAATGCAAGTTGAAACAGGAAAACCATTTCCAGAAAGTAGTATGAACTCTGTATCTCTGAAATGTTAAACCTGGAACAAGAACAAAAATGTCTCTGAGAAAACCATGTAAATTGGAAATCATCTTGATTACTTTGACATATACTTACATACAGAAATACAATCCTGAGTAAAGGAATACAACATAAAATTTGAATGCAAGATTATCTTTCAAACCTCTGAATTTCTGAATAAATTGCACTGTTTCAGTATATTATTAATACTCTGAAACCTGTATTGAAATTGAGAATTACACTATCAGTCAGCCTGAACTTGGAAGGAATAGAAGTACACACTGAAATCAGAAAACACTGTTCCATTCAAACAAATTGATTAAATCTTTCTTTCTAATAGTGCACTGAAAAGTATTAAGACATACATGTTCTTCTTTAAAAACAGAGCCTTTATCCAAATCAGAAAAGGATTACTTACAAAAAGAGTAAACGAAATTTACTACTGAATTTACAATTTTTCTTTCAAAGGATGTTTTGAAATTCACATTTGAAATTCTTTTAGAATTAATTGAATGATTGAAACATGTACGAAAATGCATAATTTTCTGCTTTGGTATTTATTCATACTTCACTATGGTAACTTCCGGGACAGGGTGCCGAAGGTGGGCCAACAGAGACGGTAGTATTACCTTTTCTAAACTACCATTTACTTGTATTATTTATGCTTGGCCAAGCACTTGTACCATTGAAATAGATGGGTTTGTTTTTAAAAGCCTAGAAACATATATGTATTTGAGTCTCTGCCACCTCCTGTTGCAAGAAATGTGTTTATTTCTCATGTTAGAAATGCATATAGGCATCAGGCACGCATCGAGAGTTCCCTCCTGTTTTACTGTTTCGGGTTGCTAGGCTCCTTTATGCAGGGCCGGGGATTCCTTCGAGTTAGGAAGGAACCCGGGGAAGTCATGGACTTTGTGGTTGGGCGGAAAAGGCGCCTGAATCACATTCTTGGCCCCAGCTTGCAAGCAGACTGAAGGTGTCACGGCGGCTGGTGGTTCCGAGTTTTATTTGCTATTGATGTACTTGTGTATTATTTTGGATTGGCTTGTGAAGCTCCGTTGTAAATATATATGTATTTGACATTCTTTGATTGAAACTTTGAAATAGAAGTATGGTTTGAAAGTATCTAATGTAACATTGATTTGAGGAATTAAAGTTTTATGACTTAGCATAGAAAAGATGTTTCTATTGGAATTGTTGATTCTTCCAAGTATGGTTGAATATATGAGGAAAGTCATTGAAATACTTATGCTTTGTATAAACTTGATACATTACATTGATATTATTATTATGAAATGCAATTTAAATTCTCTTTTATTAAGCTCATTTGGAAGTGTTATGAACAATGTTGATTACTTGGAAATCTTTTGTAATTTGAATAAATTGAAAATACTCTTAATTTCCCTTTTATACTAATTTGAACGGATTGAAAACACTCTTAATTTACCATTTAGAAGCAAGAAATGTAATCTCAGGAATAACTCAAATCAAGTCTAGTGGTTTGGGTAAATAGCATATGTATTTGGGATAATTCAAAGCAAGTTTCCCGAGGAGACTTACAGCGTTTTTAAGCCTGCTGCATTTAATAATATTTTAGTAATAAAATATTTAAAAAATAATATTAAATAATTAAAATTTAGAAATTAGTAGAAAATAATATTTAAATTTGAATAAATGGAATCTAGAAACTGAAACCTCTGACCGACCTAGGTGGGACGGAAACCCCATCTGGCACCGTTTGTCCTGTTCTTCTTCCAAAAGTTGCGATTTGTGGCCAAGCCAAGGCTTTGGCCACACTCTTGCGTCAAAGTACAAGGAAAGAATGACAATACTCTCGGTAGTTGCATGACTTATCATTCATAGAACGGACTTCTAGTAAGAAGCGATTGTTAATCAAGTCCGTTGGGCAGTATAAAGGCACACGAGTCCCTTCTAAGCTTCACACATAGGCTCCGAATGCCATCATTGATCGACATCTCCATGCCAGCATCGCACGAGTTTACATTCCCATCACAAGATCATCATTGTGCCCAGCTAGCACAGATCATTCAAGCCGTCTACATACACTACCAACGTCAGCACACCCGTGTCACATTGAACTCTGGCTATCCGAAGACTACTATGGTCGCATCTCTCCAATTCCTTTGTTGTCGGGTGTGATCTATCCTCTATGTGATTGTGCTCTCACCTTGTCGAGCACAGTATTAGTATGTTGTAATTCCACGATATTAATTTTGTATCAAAGGTTTGGAGGATCTCAATCTAATATTGTTGCGCTTGATTATTTCGAAATTGCTAGATATTATTGTTGTGTATGAAGTGTGTGTTTTGTTTGCTAACGGATGATGTCTTACATTATCAATGCATACTTTCGAATTTAGTTAATTATCGCAGTCTCAGAAATGCTTGTGTTCAGTTATCGCTTTATGGTTTGAGCCTGATCCAGTGTTATTTCTGCAAACATTAGAATCTATATTTGGAGTTAATCAAACCTAGAAAATTCATCATTACGGTGTAAGAACAGCGTACTGTCATTTCCAGTTTTCTATTGACTTGTGAGTGATCAGACTGAGGCATCTTACAGTGGTATCAAAGCCTCAATCCTGCCAACCTGGGGGAATGTTATGCATTTGAGTCAAAGGGATCAACAAGCTATTGAGAGGGAAAGACGAAAAGCTAAAGTTGAGTCATCCGGAATAGGAGGTAGAGGTAAGAAGATGGCTAATAGGGATGAGCAATGGGAGATTTTCTTGAGGCAAATGGCTCAAATGCAAGAGCAAATGGCCAAACAACAGGAACAAACATCACAAATGATGAGCATGTTGATGCAGACCATGAATACCATGACCAACGTTTTCAAATCTACACCAAATAATGGCCCAAAAGGCAGCCATTCCAATCAAAATGGATCTGAAACTCAGAGCAATAAAGCTACCTGCCCCACACAACCTTCATTTCTGCCTAAGAATGGACCTACCAATGGAGGAGAAGAGCAGAGACTTGCTGAAGGTGATGTCAATGATAGCGTAGATGCCTATGCACAAATCAATCCAAATGTGAGAAGTTGAATTCCATTCATTCAGTTTCACAACACAAGGAATGGATCAAAAGGAGGACAATCAGCATACTATTCAATAGAGATCTACAGCATAGGGTGAGCAAGTTGACTCTCCCAACTTTCGATGGTTCGGGAAAAGTGACAACACGAGCATGGATACTAAAGCTAGACACATTTCACTCAGCCCAATGCTCGAGGATGAAGCAGTCAATTTTGTCATTCTGCATTTGGAGGGAATAGCACATGAATGGTGGCATCATGGAATCATGACGCAAGGGTTTAATCTTGTCACCATATATGTTGATTTCACACAAACTTATAGAAAGATCTAATAGAAAAGATTTGAAGGTATACTTCAGGGCTTTGACACGACTCAAGCAACATGGTACAGTGGATGATTATGTTGCAAAATTTCAAAGGCTTGTTGTTATGGTTCCGGAGATTTCAAATCGGAGGCTCATGTTCTTGTTCATTGAGGGGCTATCAGTGTCCTTTTGTGGTTTAGTGAGGGCTCTAGAGCTGATATCTTCAGAGGTCATTCGGAGGGCCTTAAGCCTTGAGGATTCTACCATGAAGAATAAACTTATGCTCAAGAGTGCATCAACAGGGCAGCCAAAGAAGTCACCTCACAAGATTACTCCTCAATCAATGAATCCACCACCGAGCTCTAGCGAGATGGACATGTCTAAGAACAAGCTCTGAAGGAAAGGGTTATGCTTCACTTGTAAGGAACCATGGGTATGGGGTCACAAGTGTATGGGGAAAGGACACATCTACTATATTGAAGTTGTTTCAAATGATGACACTGAGGAGGGGGTAGATGCAGCGACTCTTGAGCACCCAGAATTGAAGTTGCTTGAGGGAAAGCAACATATGAGCAGGGAGGACTGCCATGACCTCGGATAATTCAAAACAAGTTTTGGAGGGAACTACAAAAATGTTTTTAAACACTACTCTGCATTTAATAAATATTTAAATACTAAGATATTTAAAATAATATTAAATAATTAAATTTAAATTATTGAAAATAATATTTAAATTTGAATAATAGGTCTAGACCTATTTGGCCGACCCATTTGGGAAGGCATTGTTGATCAGCTATATATATGAGCTCGAGTCATTATGGAGATCATCAGGAATTGGATAAACAAGTTATTGTGGCCTGGGAGACAGAAACCTCCACAACACATGACCTAGGTGGGACAAAAACCCCATTTGGCACCATTTGTCATGTTCTTCCAGAAGTTGCGATTTGTGGTCGAGCCAAGGCTTTGGCCACACTCTTGCGTCAACACACAAGGAAACAATGACAATACTCTTGGCAATTGTGTGACTTATCATTCACAAAACGGACTGCTTGTAAGAAGCGATTGATAATCAAGTTTGTTGGGCAATATAAAGGCACACGAGTCCCTTCTAAGCTTCGCACATAGGCTTCGGCTACCATCATTGATCGACATCATCCAAGCTAGCATCGCACGAGTTTACATTCTCATCATAGGATCATCATCACACCCAGTTGGCACAGATCATTCAAGTCGTCTACATACACTACTACTGTTGGCACACCCGTGTCACATTAAACTCTGGCTATCCAAAGACTATTGTGGTCGCGTCTCTCTAGTTCCTCTGTTGTCGGGTGTGACCTATCCTCTGCGTGATTTCCCTCACCTTGTCAGGCACAGTATTAGTATGTTATAATTCCACGATATTAATTATGTATCAAAGGTTCGAAGGATCTCAATCTAATATTGTTGCGCTTGATTAGTTTGAAATTGCCAGATATTATTGCTATGTATGAAGTGTGCATTTTGTCTGCTAATGGATGATATGTCTTACATTATCAATGTGTACTTTTGAATTTAGTTCATTATCACAGTCTCAGGAATGCTTGTGTTCAGTTATCGCTTTATGGTCTGAGCCTGATCCAATGTTATTTCTGCAAACATTAGAATATATATTTGGAGTTAATCAAACCTAGAAAATTCATCATTACAGTGTAAGAACAGTGTACTATGATTTCCAGTTTTTTGTTGACTTATGTGTGATCAGATTGAGGCATCTTGCAGATAAGGCTGCCCACTAGTTGTTTGAATGCTGACTCATTGATCACTTTTGAGTCGTTTTTGGCTAAAAGCTTCAGCCCTTTCTCCATAAGTGTAGATGAGATTTTTGCAATTTGTCATTCTGAACTTGTCTAGCAAACTCTAGGCATATTTAGACTGTGAAATAAAAATACCAATTGTCTACCAAACCTCTACACCTAGGCAATAATGTAGGAGGCTTAAATCTGTCATGTCAAAAGCCTTACACAAATTACACATGATTTCTTCAATCAAATGTGCCTCACTACCTGTAATGATGATATCATCCACATAAATGACCAAAAGGATGATTTCATTGCCTATGTTTTTGACGTATAAATTTGGATCTGAAGGACTTCGCTAGAATCCCTGTTGATTCAAATACTTATCAGTCTTTATGTACCATGCCTAGGGTGCCTGCTTCAAGCCATAAAGAGCCTTCGTTAGTCTGCATACCTGATGCTCCTTTCCTACAACCTGAAAACCCTAAGGTTGAGTGATGTACACTTCTTTCTCTAAGTCACCATTGAGGAAGGCACTCTTCACGTCCATTTGATGGACTTTCCAGCCAAACTGTGCTTCCATGGCTAGAACTAACCGGAGGGTGCTCATCTTTGTTGTAGGAGCAAAGGTTTCCCCATAATCAATACCTTCCCTCTGTGAGAACCCTTTAGCCACCAACTATGCTTTGTACTTGTCAAGTGTACCATCAACTTTGTACTTGAGTTTGTACACCCATTTGCAGCCAATGGTTTCTTCCCTGGTGGAAGATCTAAAAGATCCCAAGTCTTATTTTTCATAAGACTTTGTGTTCGATTTCCATGGCCTTTTCCCATTTGGGTTTATCTTTTGCCTCAACAAACATCTATGGCTCATACACACCCTAAATATTGGCCATAAGAGTGAAGTTAACTATGTTCTGCTTGCTCTTGCCTTTGGATGATCGACCCTCGACCATTTCTTCATCCCGAACATCACTAATGAGTTTTTCCCACCACTTAGGTCTCTTTATAGAAACCCCTTCATCCAAATCAATGTGGTCATCATGACTTGGGCTTCCTATTTTTGTGTCAACTGGATGTTGATCCAGGTTATCATCAATAAAAACTGGGTCTATTTCCTTATGCTCTGAATCCCCCCCTTCAGGTGGAGCTTCCTGAAGCTAAATACCTGAATCCTAAGCAAGAATAGGTTGGTTATTGATAATATGGATCTCAAAAGATGTCGGAAAGGGCCCTGCTTCCTCATCAATCACAACATCTCTACTGAAAGTCAAGCGGTCAATGTCAACTTCAATCAACCTGTAGGCCTTATGATTGTCACTATACCCTATAAGCATCAATTTCTTACTCTTAGGATCTAGTTTGGTTTGCTTTTCATCTAGAATTCAAACATATGCAATAGAACCAAAAACCTTAAGATGACTAACTATCAGTTTCCTCCTAGACCATGCTTCCTCTAGGGTCTGATGCTTCACCGCCTGTGTGGGAGACCTATTGAGCAAATAAACTGCAATATATACTACTTCACCCCAAAATTTCTTGGGAACATTCTTGTTCTCCATCATACATTGGGCCATCTCTGTGATAGTACGATTTCATCTCTTGACTACTCCATTCTGTAGTGGACTGTAGGGTGTGGTAAACTGTCGTTTGATGTCGTGTTTAGCACAAAAATTGTGGAATCCTTTAGAACAGAATTCACCTCCATTATCAAATCTAAGAGTGGTTATGGCACAACAAGACTCTTTTTCTACTAAGGCCTTAAACTTTTGAACCTCGTTAAACACCTTGGATTTTAATTTTAGAAAATATAGCCACATTTTCCTACTAAAATCATCCACAAACAAAAGAAAATACCTACACCCAATGACTAATGTCGTGTTCATCGGTCCACAAAGACTTGCATGAACCAATTGTAGGACTCTCTTGGCTCTCCAAGCTTGTCCATCATCAAAGGGTGTTCTATGCTGCCTCCCAACTTGGCAAGCCCCGCACACACCTTGTATCTATTGCTGAATGTCAGGAATGCCATCTACCAAGTTCTCTCGAGCCAATTGAGAGAGGTAGGACAAATTGAGGTGTCCATACCATTGATACCAAAGAGTAGTAATGGTTGATGCACCCTTTATTGTCAATGCATGTTCCCTGACCTCTCCATTTTCAACTAAGCTATACAATCCATGATCTTCTATACTAAAAGCAATAGTCTTCTTCGTATCCTTGTCAATGATACTACATTTGTGTTTGTTGAAAATGATATCTAAATTAGGACTATGTTACATAATCTAACTTACTGAAAGTAGATTGAGCTCCATTCCAAGTACGTAGAACACGTTGAGAAAAAGTAACTTTTTCTCTCTAGAGGTTAGCTACACAACCCCTCTGCCTTCAATTGTGTACTTCTCACCACCATCAAAGATCACTGAATCAGAGTAAGCAATGTACTTTGTGAACCAATCTTGCCTATTGGTGAAGTGTCATGATGCTCCTGAATCAATGTACCATGTAGATGACTATGACTAATCTACTGGTCTTCGGGCTATGAAGGCATAGAAACTCGATGCCTTCTCTTCTGAATGCTCTATGACATGAGCCTTTTGTTGATTTTGTTGAGGCCTTCCTTGGTTGGATTTTTGTTCAGCTGGCCTCTTCCTGCAGTGCTTCTTCATATGACCCAACTTACCACAATAATGAGAGGTGGTGTTTTTCAAATTCTTTGTTGCATCCTCGTTGTGACCTTGTCCTTTCTTATGTGACCATTTACCCGTGCCTTTGTCGTTGGCTGCAAATGCTTGTTCCACACTTGTTTCGTTGCTGCTACCAAACTGTTTCTTCCATCTATCCTGTTGTAAGAGCTTATTGCATAGCTCTTCAAACTTCAATTCAACATTCGTAGCAGTAATATTGAGCATCTCAATGAAATGCTCATAAGCACGTGATAATCTTTTCAGTGTGATTACCAACATGTCCTCTCTTCCATCTTTTGACCAATTGCTAACAACTGATCCTTAATGTCCTTGATCTTGAGTAAATGCTCCTGCAAGGACATTTTCTCATCCATTGTGATCGAAAAAAGCATATTCTTCAAAAAAAAGGCCCTACCTTTATTTGAAGTTCCATGAAGGTCGTTGTCATGTCCCCTTCTCAGTGACATCTCTCAGAGTACAGGATTGGCCTATCACACGACCCTCGTAGGCCGATAGACTGGATAGAGGTCACTTCGGAGCTTGGCTCAGCTTCAGTTAGCAGAGTTTGATCAGTAGTCTTTCGTTCGGGCTCGATCGGAGACTTTTTGCAGAATTGCTATTTTTAGCAGTTCCTGGCGGTCAGCGTGGGACCCCTGCTATTTTTAGCAGTATGAGATTGGCAGCGTTCAGAATCACTTCAGTGTTCGTCAGCTTCAGACGGAACAGTCATCGGATGAGTAACGGGAGAAATATTAATATTTAATTGTATTAATTAAATATTAATTATTTAATGATTATAATATAAAGTTATAATATTAAATTATAACTTAAGTGATTCTTCTTGAGGGGTGCGCCATCATCAGAAGGGGTCATTTTGGCATTTAAATTTATATTAAAATATTTGGCTGAGACTATGGAGAAATTAAAAGATTAAAAGTCAAATATTAATTAAAAACCCTATTTTTAAGGAAATCGCACTTTTCAGCCTTATAGTGCATTTGCCTTGGGAATTGTGCCATTATGAGATTATTGAATTTTGAGAACTAATCAACTTTGATCTGAGCAAGAGACTTTAGGGTTTCAAGTTCAAATTCCTTGGGGAACGAGCCATCTCCATCGGAAGCAATTCAGAGGGTGTGAAATACCACTTGATTTATTGCAGCAGAGGTTTCTTCATTCAAGAGGAATCACAGAGCTACAGAGATTATCATTTTACGGAGTCACAGAGAGCTTATTCATTTAGAAGACATTCATTTATTGAGGTGTCCATATTCTGGAGATTTGGAGGGTTGTGAAAGAGGCGTATATTTATTTATTGCTGTTTCTGCCTGAGCCGTACCTGTACCAGGCCGTACCATTTAGTTTTCTGGCCGTACCATCAAGAGGGAGCCGTCCTATGTCCTGGAGAAAACGCCTATCCTGAAGGTCATCTCTTATCATCTCTGGAGGCGCCTAGGCTTGGAGACCTTATTCAGAGCACCAGATAGAAGGAAGAAGTCATCTATTAACTCAGCCGTACCAGCTACAGCAGTCATTTATTGCAGCCAGATTTGCCAGGTTCTCTATAATATTTCATTGTTTTTCTTGCTTGCATGCAACTGGGTATTTTTGTAATCTTTAGAGAAGATCAAATAAAGACTGGCATCCTTATTTATATGAGATTCTATCGTTATTTAGAGTGGATTTATTTTATTTGAATTTATTTCAAATTTCTTGCAAAAATCGCAATTTTCAATTATTGCTCAAAAACCTCAAAAACGTCAAAAAAATCAAAAACCTTCAGAAAAACCTAAAAACAGTCAGATACAGAGATTTCGGGGAAACTAGGGTTTCTACAGTGGTATCAGAGCTAAATCCTGCCATCCTGAGGGTTTAGCCATCATATGCAGCCGAAAGAGTTTGATACATACAGGTACTATACTCGCAGACGTGCCTTGATTGAAAGGCAACGCAGTTTGAGCAGGCAGCCAGAAAACATGGCTGACAGGAATGACAGGGCTGATAGGACAGATGTACCTAGGACAGAGATCCCACAGAATAACAGAGATCAGGACGATCCAGAGGTCTTGCTTGCACTCAGAGATCTCCGTGCAGGACAACGTCGTTCCGATGATGTAGACATAACAGAAAGCAAAGAGTAATCGCGTTGCAGATTGGGTACTCGAGGGAGAGATCATTACCACATCGCGGACGATGACGTGAGTGATGCGGTCACCGAGAGCTCCTTAGGACAAAGGTCAATGACAGTCGATAGGGCCTACTAGGGCCTACTTTCACGGTGACCGAGTCCATGAGGCTATACTGCATGAGGAGCACGGATTTGTTTGTCGATAACTTATGGCAGCAAACGAGGAATGGGAGTTGATACCACCTGCGGTCAGAGAGAGGATTACCTTTGACCGTTTTGTCACTCAGAGGAGAGAACACAACAGGGCTCGTCAGGATTGGAGACCCAGATACCAGCACAATGATTTGAAACATGCAACAAACAGGCTGAATCTGGTGATGTTCGATGGTAGTGGGAAGATGACAGCCCAAGCTTGGATTAGCAAGCTTGATACATTCCTCACTTTGCGTCCGATGGCTGAGAGAGACGCTATTAGATATGCTACACTGCACCTCGAGGGAGTTGCTTACGACTGGTGGCACCACGGCATGGTGACTTTACAGCACGACAGGATCACTACCTACCAGGAGTTCGTGGATAGATTGGTGGAGAGGTTTGACAGGAAAGATCCGGAAACCTACTTCAGAGACTTAGCACAGTTGAGGCAGAGTGGCAGTCTCGAGGCTTATATTAGTGATTTTCAGAGGCTATCCGTCATGGTTCCAACATATCGTGATAGAGATTGGTAGTACTCTTCATGGAGGGTTTGACAGAGCTAATTAAGAGGTTGGATCAAAGCCTTTGATCCTCTGTCATTACAGGAGGCGATGAAGAAAGCACAGAACATGGAGTTAGCAGCCCCGTCGAGTAGATTCAACTCCAGAGGTTCTTCATCATTTAGGGATAACAAGGGCTTTAATAAAAATAAGGATAAACCTGATTATAACAAAGAAAAATCAGACTTCGAAAACGATTCGAAAGGTAAATCAGCATTCCCACCTTTGATCGTGGAGGCCCTTATCACGACCTTTCGCAGAAGAAGCTTTGCTTCTACCTAAGGGACTATATGACGCCAATCACTCTATTGTCCTCTAAGACCTAAGGGCAAGGCAAATCGTGGTGATGTGGGCGATTACGAGGACTCGAATCAGAAAATCAACAGCAAGAGCATTCGTGATGATTCGTAGGTCGGTAGCCAGAGCCTAGAGCAAAGACGCAGCCCGAGCTTCAAAAAATGTGAGGCCCGCTTATCTAGCATTCAGCAAAAGAGGGTTCTTCCGCTTCGTGGTGTGTTAGCAGGACAGAGGGTCATTACCCTATTGGATACAGGAGCCACGCATAACTTCATAGATGCTAGGTTCGTTGAGAAACGTGGACTCATCACTGAGGAGTTCGAGGGCATTAGAGTCAAAGTGGCAGATGGATACACTTTGAGATGCGAGCGCATGATTAAGGATCTCCCTCTACGCTTGAACAATTATGAGTTCAAGGCAGATTATTACGTTGTTAATATGGGAGACATTGATTTGGTCTTGGGGATGAAGTGGTTACATTCATTGGAGGAGGTCACACTTCGTCTCAAGGACATGGAGATTCGTTTTGAGGTCGATGGGAAGACTCACATACTTAAGGCAATATGGGACAGCGACCTTAAAACAATTTCTTTTTGCCGAATGGAGCGGCTCATGCGTCATGACATGGTAGAGTGGGCTGCAGAGTGTCATTTAGCACCTATACGAGGGATAGCAAAAGACGTAATATCATCCTAACATTCGTATTAGGAGAATCAAGCATGACAAGGTGTTCGATATTCACGTAGACCTCCAGATAGAGGGATAGAGCACATTATTGAGCTCGAGGAGGGTGCAAAACCCGTCATGATAACTCCTTACAGGCATCCTAAAAGATTAAAGGATGAGATCTAGAAGACTATAAAGGAGTTACTTGCTATGGGTCACATTAGACCAAGCAAATCACCGTTCGCTTCTTCTGTTGTTTTGGTGAAGAAGGATGGAACGTTGCGCATGTGCATTGATTACAGGGTCCTGAATAAGAGGACAATTAAGAACCGATACCCGATACCGAGGATTGATGAGCTTATTGATGAGCTCCATGGTGCCCTGCTATTTTACTCGCTAAAATTGATTTCACGGTCAAGTTATCATCGCATCGTAGTCCGGAGTTGT
>VDFB02063515.1:0-56528 GCA_007258455.2 Sequoia sempervirens | reverse complement strand
GTATGCATCATTTTGATGGTACTTGCATGTTGAGTTATAATTTGAACACCTTTCGCTACTCCTTTGAAGATTGCACCGGTTTTGTGGAAGCTGTCCGAAGCGAGGCAAAGCAAGGCTCGGTTGAAGTCTGTGAGAATTGATTGCCATGTCTCACACCTTAGAGTAGACTAGAACCTTCTTATCCCTACACTCATTTAATTTCAGTTCATTTCTGGTTAGTATTAGGAAACTTGTGCTTACCTGTCAAATCATCCAAACCACGTGAAGCCCTTAATCCGCTGTCTACTGTCAACTGCCAAACAATTGTGTAAGTCCCCTTGAAATACCAGCAAAACACATTGAGCCAACTGGGGGTATTCTATTGCATGAAGGAACCTTGGAGTTAAATGTATGATCTATCTCGCAATCTTAGCATGCAGGAAACTTTGTTCAAGAGAGGATAGAAAGATCTGGCGGTAAAACTGATTCGTATTGGTGCGTTTAAAACACATCAGTCAGTGACCTTCAAGCATTAACTTATGTGGCACCGCAGCCAACATCATCCCTCTCCCGCTAATTGGAACTTAAGAGGGGAGAGGAATTAATGGTGCAGGACCGCTAAGTTAACAATTGGGTGTCCCCTCTCAATTATATAAACTCTGAAGCTATTCATTTTTCTGCACAAGTTGCAGAGTTGAGATTGTGAGAGTGCTAAAGCTGAAAGTGGTAGTTGAGTGAGTGAGAAATTTCTGAGCTGAGTGAAATATTTTTCTAAGTGTTGAAGTGTGGATTGTGAGGGTGCTAAAGTTAAAGTGAGTAAGTATTCTGAAGTAAGGGAGTTGAGCTAGATTTTTCTAAGTGTTGAAAGTGATATTGCTAAAAGTAGCTGAAGTTTGAAGTTTGAGTTTCAAACTCAGAAATCTCGAGGTTTGGAGTTGGTAGTTTAGTGCTGAAGATTTTCATTTTCGAAGCTAACTCCATATGCCAGCCATCTCGTAGTAATTTTATTTTCTAAGTTAGAATTGTAATACTTGAATTTTATTTTGCAGATGGCTGAAGTTTGAAGAGGAGATGTTGTCGGAACAAGCAAAGTTGAAAGCAGGGCTGGGAATGCTAAAGCAGGCAAAGAGAATGCCTCCAAGCAGGCAATCATCAAGCAGCTAAAGAAGTCATTCCTTCCTAAATCGAAGTTCGTGTCAAGCTTGGAGGTTTGACTGATACCACCTTGGTTCGTTCAACCTCGAGGCATTCAAAAGGAGAATATGCGGGCAGGATGGTCATCCTCCATCAGTGACATCGCACAACATCGTGAGAAGTGGATTGTATGCAGCTGTTGGTTTTCCACTAGCAATTCGATGTCCTAAGTTGATAATGGAGTGTGAAAACTATTATAGGCCAAACCACCGAATGATTGTCTCTTCAGATGGCAAGTTGTTGGCTAACTTCACACCTAAGGCTATTGGAGAGGCATTCGGGATTCTAGTTGTGGAGAGAATGTTGTACAAGTCAAAAAAAAGGGTTGATAAAACATACGCCTCATCTTTCGATAGGCGTGCAAAGAGAATTAGCACATCATGCATGAGGAAGCCAAAACTTCCTAGCGCCAAATTTCCAAAGCATATTATCTCAAAGGAGCTGAAACAGGAGTATTGTGATTTAATCATGATGCTCAGCCGGGTGAATGGCAGCCCACAGGCGTACGCTTTTGAGCCTTGGATGTTCTTTTACATCAGCGTGGTGTTAGAGGGGAAAGAATATGTAGATTGGGCAAGAATGATCAGCGACAATATAGATGAGCAATTCAAAAGTTTGAGGAGAACGAAGACATTTTATATGAGCTCATATGTCGTCTATATGCTAGCTCGGATGACGAAGTATAAAGGATTGACATACCAAGAGCCAATTGGATGTGGTTCCGGCCAATTTAAAATCCATGAAGCTTGCAGGCAGCTGCATCTGACAAGTACCTCCAACTTCAAGAGAGTGAACGATGCTTTCACTATGCACATCACAAGGACTCTTCAACGGAGGACACAACAAAGAATATCCAAGGATGCACAAAAGTTGATTGAAGAGTATGGGTATTGGTTTATCCAATTCCCGAAGTTCACTTACATAAGGTTGTCGGGGTTCCATTCATACACCTACAAATTGCCAAGGTACCCCACGGACAGGATGGTAATGCTTGAAATTGCTAGGCAACTCATGGCCTATGACAAAATCATAAGGAAAAAGAAGAAAGGAGGATTGCACTTCCCTATTGTTATGAGAAATTCACTTGAGGAGTGCCCATCTTTGCAAGCAGCCAAGGAAGCAAAGGAGTTACAATTCTACCACCTCACTCTCCACACTAGTCGACAGGACTTTGATCCTCATAGAAAAATTGGAGTGGTGTAGGGTGAAGAATATCGACATAAGGCCCATGTAGAAGATTTTTGGGCAAATGCAGAAGACAAAGCCGAGATCAGAAAGAGGACGTTCTCTAGATTACCCCTGAAGTTGATCAGAAAATGCAAGGTTGTCCAAGTTCAAGACTAGGTGGACGAGGATGCCAGTATTATTCACCCGGATTATGAGTTTGTAAAAGACACGCCGATCCCACCACCTGATTGGGTGGAACCGGAGATCACGAACTTGGACACATTGTCTATGCCAGTTTTAACATTCACAAGGAGCTAGGTGGATAGACATGTTCACAGCCTTAAAAGAAAATCAATCGCCCTTACGTACAACCTCATGGGCGATCAAAGGCCACTGACATCAACAAGGAAGAGAAAACTGGCCACCCAAGATACAGAGCCACAAGAAGAGGAACCAGTGCAGCCAGAACCTCAAAGGACGGAGGTAGCATCGCCTACACAACTGTTGGCTCACTCTTCCAGCGTACAAGAAGTTTCAATCTTCGCAAGTCAAAGGATTAGAGTGAATGAAGAACAGGAAATGGAAGAAGTCAACCAACCATTGCCTAGGGAGCCCGATAGTGAGAGCGCTAATGCTCCTAGGAGTGCTAATCAGCCAGATGAAGATGAGGAAATAGAAACAGACACTCGTCTGAATCATGCGATTGAGGCAGCCTTTGAAGATGAAAACACTACAAAGCCTGAAGTTCGCGGTCTTGAAGAAGATAGGCAACACATGGAGATGGATGAGCCTCAACCGAATGTTGTTGAAGAGGAAGTTCGGTAGCAGCCCTGCTTCCATGGAAGCGTCTGCAACAAAGCGGTATCTACAACGAACCGCGCTTAGAAGCGGCAGTCTTTGCCAGCGCGATTTCGGAAGAATTCCGCGATGGAAAAGCCCGAGCAGCCCGCTTCACCTTTCTGGCGCCGAAATTCTGAAAATAGTCGTTATCAGGGATGTGTTTTAGCCGGAAAGCCTTATATTTTAAACGTTTCATAAGCTTAGGGAAATCTCGTGTAAAAGCTCTACCGGATGCAGCGCAATTTGAGGAAGTTTAAAGTCTCCGTTACGAAGAGGTGATTTGCTTCGGCGCGGGAGAAAATAATACAAGAGGGCTTCAGCGGAGCAAACGGTTAATTGGGTATGTGCAAATATCTTAGGGCACGCTCGCGGTGCTCTCGAGAATCCAGCTGGATCTTTCCGTAATCATCTTCCACGGAATCACCGGCGGTGCTCGAGGAGATGAAGAAGGCAATTCAAAATGGATTGGTGGTGTTCGTGTTGAGGCTGAAAGATTCGTTGAAGATCTTGTCTCCTCTTTCCAACATGCTTCCAGTATCCTCTCCCATATGGAGAACATTGAACAAGCATGGAGTGATACTCACATTCTTCAAGATGTGATTCAGGCGAGAGATCGCTATGATTTTCTAGGCTGGTATTCCGCAACATTCACCGACCGAAGTTTCTTTGACACGGCAAGAACAAAATCAGTCAAGATCAAGAAGGCCATGGGAAACATTCAGGAGGGCATCTTCAACACGCTGGAGTCATTGTTCACAAAACGGCTAACTTCTGAGGAGGTGACGATGGATGGATTGAAGGGCAGATTACACCCATTCTTTGCTGAGATGAGAGTATTTGCTCAAATTGATTTTGAGAATATCTCCATGTTCTCCACTATTATTCAAACCACGCAGGAATCCATCAAGGCCTAGAGAAAATCTTGTATCCAGCAGGAGCAAACAATTGCCATCCCCGAGTATCAGCTTAATCTTACCCCAGCCATTTTTGAGCAGGAGGTTGATGCAATGTTGGCCCGGTTTGTTGTTTTTGTGGTTAAAGAGAAGAACAATGGAAATAGGATCCTAGACGAGAATCTTCTAGAAGGGTAGTGGGCATTAATTGTCCATAGTGGTCAAAGGAGGAATCTGCCATTTTTGTGCTCATTAATTGCACCACTCCACCTTCTAGCAGTTATTAGGGCAAAACCTAGTTTAGGGCATGTGTGGCTCGATCTGAGCCATCCATTGTAATTTAATCTAGACCGTCCATTGAGATTGGCCAGCTATATAAAGGGGACTCCCCCTCATTTGTACATTATTAGATTAGATTATTGGATCAGAGAATAGAGCAGAGAGACTGATAGTATAGTTGTGATAGCTTAGCATAGTTTGTTAGCATAGCATAGTTTGAAGGAAAAGGAAAGTTTTCCATTGAGAACTTTGTAAGAGGTTGTTGTGAAAACTATCATAATAAAAAGAGCTTTCATTGATGGTGAATTCGTTTTTTGTTATGAGCAGCTAGCAAAATTTCTTCACCCCTTCTACTTCAAGTAGCTTAGATTAGAGTAATTTTCATTTTCATGCAAGTAGATGTTGGTGTTTGATCAAGGCAGCTTAGTTTTAATCCATACCACTAGCAACTTGTTGACGGCAAGTTTTCCTTGTGTGGTCAACTGGAACACTTTACAAGCTTAACTTCGGTTATGATTCACGTCTTGGCATGCATCGTCTTGATGGTGTCTTTATGATGAATCGTGACTTGAAAACTTATTGCTGCTCCCTTGAAGATTGCACCGACTTTGTGTAAGTTGTCCAACATGAGGCGAAGCAGAGTCTAGTTAAGGTTAGCTGAGATTGATCCCATGTCCTGCTTTAGGATAGAACTTAGACTTTCTCAACGCTGCACTCATTTCAATTCAATACATTTCTGGTTAGTATAAGAAACACATACCTCATTGCCAAATCATCCATATTGCACGAAAATCCCCTTTCATCATTAACCTGCTGTTAGCTGCAAACTTTGAACAATTGTGTAAGTCCCCTCGTGAAAACAGCAAATCACAACAAACCAACTAAGGGTATTCCATTGCATTTTAGGAACCTTGGAGTTGAACGTATGATCTCTCTCACAATCTTAGTTACGGAATACTTTGATCAAGAGAGAATGGAGTGGCCTTTGGATACTTTGTTCTAGTGATTGGTGCGGTCACAAAAATCACATCAACAGTGTGGTCATAAAACACCCATCAACAAGAATCAGAAAGATTCACTGTCCATTGACGTCAACAAAATTTCTAGGTTCAAATTTATGGACCAGTTTCCTGTTATCAACCACCAAGATCCAGCCCAAGCTCAAATCACCATATTCAGGGTGGAGCTACAAGGTTGCTGCAATCAAACCAGGCTCCCAACACTGTCAAGATGCCAAAATCATGATAGTTTTAGTTAGGTGGAATACTGGTTAGCAATCAATTAATAATGAGGAGGATATTTCAACTGTTTGTTGAGACATTAAAGCAGATGTCTATTGGCATTCTATTGGTTAGCAATCAATTAATAATGAGGAGGATATTTCAACTGTTTGTTGAGACATTAAAGCAGATGTCTATTGGCATTCCATATTCCAATTGGTTTATATTTTATTGCAAAATATAAGGGTAGAGGGGGTGCCTGACTCTTTCATTCCATTCTTACATAGCTCTAGCCTTTTGGAAATTTTTATTTTCTGGAATTTTGACAGAGTCTAGCCTGAAGAATTAGTATATACAATCATTCAATAGGCTCAGTTAATCTAGAAATAGCACAGCAATTTCTGAGTTATACATATAGCTCAGACTCAACCACTGAATTTGGATCAAAAAATAACAACAAATGAGTTGATATGAATAGTGAGGGAATTAATGTAAACGGTTCTTGTACCGAGTATTGTGTTAATATATGGGGCATTGTAGTCACAAAAATGCCAAAGGCAATGAGTCCATTGACTGCATGGTGCTAACCATTTGTGAAGGGACATCAAACAAGGGCGTTTAAGCAGATCATATGACACAGTCCCTAGAGGCACAAATATCCCTTGCAGAATGTATCAAGTCCCCCAGTGCTTGAGTGGGTTATGTGTTTATGCTAATCCTTATTTAGCTTCTTTTCGAACTCTGTGTCTCGCCCCCCAGATTAAGAAGGAAGTGATCCATAACAAGAGAGCTTCCCAAAAGAGATTCACTCCACTTCAGTAGATGGATAAGTGAACCCCACATGTTATTTTTATTATCCAGATTGGCATCTTTATTTTAATTACATAAGAAAATTCAGTGAGTTTTGATGGTCTCTTGTAATTTCAATTGGTGGTTAAAATGGGTTTATCTTCTATTCATTGTGCTTTCTACTTAGCTAATGGAAACATCAAGATTATCATAAATGTAAAAGAAGATATAAAGCACAAGAGAAAAGTAACTACTTAATGCAAGACAAATGATTGAGTGTGGATGGTTCATGGAAGACTAGTTCTCATCCAAGTGTGGTGCCTATATTGCCCCCATCCCTCAAGAAAGTCACATCTTATCTTATGTACTGATTACAGAAACTAATTTGAAGATAATGAATTCATAGTTTATGTTTTGTAGTCAGATTTCAACATTTTCTAAGGGTATTTGTTCAAAGTAGCAGTTAGAGTTATAACAGCAAAAGTCTTAGTCAGTAATTTCAGCAGAGAAAGAAGAGTATTACAACACAGTTCAGATTTTGGAAGCTAGATTTCATAATTTTCCAAATTCAAATGGAATTTTTCTATATAAAAGCAGATTTCCAGGCAGTCTTCAGAATTTGAATGTTATAAGATCCTAAGGATAATACGCGAGTTCCACAATGAAATTGCATAATTGGACACTGATTTTCATTGGTTAACTCTGTTCCGAGACAAATTAGTTTTTGGTTCTGCCTAATTGTGACTAATTTAGGAAGTTTGAAGATCTATGTATGCATACAATTGACTAAGATTAAATGAAATAACATCTTAAACAGCTTCACACTCTCAATATTTCCACTAAGCCTAGCTTTTAGGCAATTTTGATAACATTTTTTTGTCATGAATGATGGCCGACTTTGAAATAGAACCGTATCTAAAGTAATCTACTAGTAAGAAACCTAATTTTCCAAATCTCATATTATCAAGATATGTTGGGAGCTATAAAAGAAACAGGCAATGTAAGCACAAAGATTTTGATTCTGTTGACTCGCTGCAAGTCACCAAGAAAAACACTGCTAGTCAATGAATGATAAAATTTTGATAACATTTAGGCAATTTTGATAACATTTTTTGTCATGAATGATGGTTGACTTTGAAATAGAACCATATCTAAAGTAATCTGCTAGTAAGAAACCTAATTTTACAAATCTCATATTATCAAGATATGTTGGGAGCTTTAAAAGAAACAGGCAATGTAAGCACAAAGATTTTGAATTTTGTTGACTCGCTGCATGTCACCAAGAAAAACACTGCTAGTCAATGTACTGAACCTAAAATAATAATAAATTAGATTCATAAAGATAAAAAGTAAATTCATACATACAGAATTTTGCACAGCTCTGTACTATCATAAATTAAATAAGATTGATTGAAACAAGAACGTAATGGCTTCCCACTGTCATAGCCATATGTTTTATTCAAATTGTGTATGGTCATGAATCATGATCTAAGTTGAAACAAAATCAAATTTCAACTATACTGCCAAATTGGCCATAATCCCAAATTATTGGAAGCCCTAAGAAACATGCACTATAAGCACAATTTTTTTTACTTAAACTTCTTTATTTTAAAAAACATTCATAATAAATATTGTGATACTGAAGTAAATGAACTAGAATCCACACCAAAAGAGTAAACACTAAACTGGTAAGATATTTTTACAAGTTTTTATTTATTGAAGCCTATCATGTGGAAAGGTTTTAACCTCAGTTAGTTTAAGACAGATCATGGGGGGCACCCTAGTAAGGTTGTAAAAATAACGGACAATTACAACTTTTGCACTAGGAAAACCCAGAACAGGCAATGTAACATTTAATGAAGAAGAAAAGAGAGAATATTTTTCATGAGCACACGGTTATACCAAGGGGGGGCGGGGGAGTGAATCAATATAACAATAATTTTTACTTTTTCAAACTTAATACCATATTTAAAACATGATCAATAACAATAACATTATTTACTCAACATCAATAATCATGCACATAAGAACACAATAACACAATATTAACGTGGAAAGCCTTGCGGGAGAAAACCATGACACAATAATGCTTTTATATGAATTCTTCTTTATACAAATTTTGTAGGCACACTCTGCCTTCTCTATCCATAGCTGCTAGGTGAAGAAACCCTTTTGATATCTTTGTGAGAGTCTTCTTATCTTCTTTTTCTTCCTCAAGATTTTTTATCACCACAACTAAATGATTGTCTTTCTACTTTTTTCTATCCTCTTGTATTAGAACTTCTTCTGTTATTTGCTCTTAAATGGTAACACCTCTTTTCATTTCCTTGTTCTCTTTCTTCAATACCTTCTATAGATTATAAATGATCTATCTCTTGATGCTAAATGTTGTTCACATTGAAGCTTTCCTCTTTTATTACCTTCCAAGCAATATACTCCTCTCTATTATTATTATTCAACATAGATTTGAATGACACTTTAACTCCCTATTCTCTCAAATCTTCAATCTCATGGAGACACTTGTAAATGCCAGCTTCATGTGCATGGGTTAAAGGTATGCCATCTTTCATCATCTAGGATCTTGATCATTTTCAACAATTATGTAGATACCAATTCATTACTCTCCCTTGATGCCAATCTATTGCACAAGTAAATTCTTCTCTTCAAGTTTTTGTGGTACTCTTCATCTCCATGGGGCTGAAATATAATGCCATGCTTAGCTCCCCCTGAACTTGTACTTCTCCTTATGAACTTAGTGATACCACTTGTGCATGAAGTGCATTTTGCACAATCATTGATTTATCCTTCTCATTATCTTGTTCTTGTTTCCTTCTCCAATTTTTTATAGACTTTCCTTTTTGTTTGGTCATGGTATCCTCCTTCTCGCGTTGTCTAGGTGCTTTCACAAAGCTACTTCTACAATATCATGCAATATGTCCATAGTTATTGCATTTGTAGCATACAACACTATAGTTTACTAGAGGAGCATATGAATTATAGTTTCTAACTTTCCACCCATAATGATTTCTATTTTTGTTCCATTCATTATTATATCTCACATGTGTTCTACACTCTCTTGCCTTATTTCCAGAATGATTGCATGAGTAGCAATAGCCATAAAAGGTACTCTTGAACTTGTATATATGTGCTTGCCTCAAAGGAAAGGACTTCTTGCTACCTTCATTTCTGATAGAGCTTTTGAAAGTGTCTTCGAGGCTTTTTGTCTTTCCCTCATTTGTCTTCTTAGGAGTCTCTTTGGAATCTTCCTTGAACGTTTGATTTTCTTTATAGCCAAGTCCTATTTTATTTGACAGTGGCCTTTGCCCATTAATGATGCCATCTAGGATTTTGGTGCTCTTTTCAAACTTGAGGCTCATGTTCAACTTGGTGATTGTCTTCTCCAATTCTTTCCTCACGGAAACAATTTCACACACTAGCCTTTCACAACTTTCTTCCTTTGATCTCAATTGGATTTTTACATCTTGAATTCTTTTCTCTTCTTTAATTTGGATGTTCAAATTGATAATTGTTTGCTCTGCTTCCTTTATTTGATCTTTCAAATCAATGATCACCTTTTCGGATTCTTCTTGTAGTTTGGTCTTTTTACATTCTTCTTGAAATAGTTGCTTGTACTTTAAATTCTTCTTCCTAAGTCTCTCAATTTCATCTATGGCACAATAGAGTTCTTCCTCAAAGTTATCTTCATCATCATCTTCATTTTTCAGATTTAGTTTTGTCTTCCTCATGTGAGTGCTTGTTTTCTTTATCATTTTCAAATGCCATAAAACGCATCTCTTCGCTATGGCTGTCCCAATCACTTTCATCAAATGAGCTATCACCTCTATAAGCATAAAGATTTTTCTTGTAATCATAGGATTTCTTCTTCTCATTGGTTTTATCATGCTTGTGACTATTTTTGTTTCCATTCTTTATATAAAGCTCCTCTTCTTCATCACTATCACTTCCTTTCGAATATGGGCATTTCTTAACAAGGTGTCCTACTTTTCCACATTTGAAACATTTAAATGGCAATTTTCTTTCGTTGTTTCTATTTTTTACTTTCATACAAAATAAGATTCCTCCTTTTCCGTTTCTTCCTCAGAACTCTCACTTGGCATAGGTTCTTTCTTTTTTGACCTTTTTTTGGCTTTGAAGGCTGCTTCCTTTTTAGATATCTTGTCTTTTTCAGTCCTCATCTCATATGCAGTGAGGATTCCATGTAGCTCATCCATGGTTAAATTATCCAAGTCCATCTCTTCTATAGCAGAAATTTTAGCATCAAAGCTTAAGGGAAGAGATCTTAAAACCTTTTGTACTACTATTGATTCTTCTACTTTTTCACCAGGACCCTTTAGGGTATTGACTATCTCATCTACTCGAAGCATATAGGCAGCAATATTTTCATCATCCATCCTCTTTAGACTAGCAAATTCCCGTTGATGGGTTTTAAGTTTTGCGTTCTTTACTTTGCTATCTCCTTCATAAATATTTTTTAATTTATCCCATATGTCCTTAGCATATTTGCAATGCATTACTTTCACAAGTTTTGATTTCATTAATCCACACAAGATTGCATTCTTGGCTTTAGCGTTGTTTTCACTTGCCTTCTTTCCTTTTGAATCCATTGGAGGAGTTGATGGAGTTGTATATCCATTTACCACTAATTCCTAAATTTCAAATCCAAGAGCATTTAAATAAGTTTCCATCCTTAAGCTCCAAAAGACATAATTTGTCCCATCAAACAATGGAGCCTTATTAGAAGAGAATCCTTCTTGTCCGCTTATGTGTGCTCTATTTGACACTTCATTACTTGCATTTAGTGCTTTGTTATCAAACACTTTGCATGTTACTTCCTTTTCTTCTTGCCATGTGTGCTCTTTTAGATCTACCTTCAAGTGGTTAAACTATCTACAAAGGAACCCGCTCTGATACCAATTGAGGAGCACACACTTATACTAAGAGTAACAATAATTTTTACTTTTTCAAACTTAATACCATATTTAAAACTTGATCAATAACAATAACATTATTTACTCAACATCAATAATCATGCACATAAGAACACAATAACACAAGATATTTACATGGAAACCCTTGCGAGAAAAAACCACGACACAATAATTATTTTATATGAATTCTTCCTTTTACAAATTTTGTAGGCACCAACCTACGAGAAACACTAATCCCCACAATTTGTAGGCACCAACCTACTGGAGGCACAAGCCTCTCTTAGATAAGCACCAACTTAGCGAGTGACACCAATCTCTCCCTAAGGAAGCACCAACTTCCAAAACAAAACTAGGTTCCACCTTCTTGGATGTTGCACCTTCAATGGATGATGGACAATTCAATCTCCTTTATTCATTCACTTCATGATTCCCTTCTTATTAACCACATAAATGTATTTGCATCATTATATAAGTTTGCTTATTCTTCCCATATACATATCCTTCGTAAGTCTCTTGCACTCATTCACATGTATTATATTGTTGATGCACTTCACACATCTGCTTTGTTGTACCCAAACCAAATTTTTTGCTTCATTAAGGCATTTTGCTTAAAATAGTCTAACTCTAAACCTTGTAAAAGTGTCATCAAAAGTCAATTTTTGGGCAAATCAAGTATGGGATTTTACTTAATTTGATGTTTGGAAGATATTGGGAAATTTTGAAAAAATTGAAAATTAGGGTTTCCGGACCCCTATTTTTAGGTCAAAAACCCTAAAAATTGAAACTTGTCAAAATTGATTGAAAATTGTTTTGATTGGCTTATTTCACTTCACGATCACAGTGGTGAAGTCAAAATCAAGAAAAAGTCAGTTTAAGTCTAGTAGGTAGTTTTCGCTTTTTCAAGTGAAAAGTTAGGACCTTTGAGGTCATCAATGGCAGATGGCCTGTAATGTTCTCGTAATTTCAAATTGATATTTGGCAGGAGAATTTTGGAAAATAGTGTCTTCAACACTAAATGAATAAATTAAATTAACTAGGTTGGGCCAACTCATTTGGGTTGCGCCATATTAGAATTTGAATTTATATTTTATTTATTTTAGCTCTCTGGTCGACATCTTCCAATCGACATGATTTGTGTGTATTTATTTGGATCATTTGTTTCATTCTGATCATCATGGAAATTGGAGTCAATATATTTGGAGTTTTGGGAGTGTAGTTGCCCAAGCTCACTCGCTCAAGTGCGTAGCTCACTAAGCAGTTTTCGTGCTAAGCTCTATTCATTCCTCACCAGTGAATACTCATTCCTTCACTCATTGTTGCATTCAGGCTGTTCAGGTCCAAATAACAATATCGTGGTGGAGGCAAGCATACACACCATCCAGGCAGAGCCTCAGGCTCTGGCCGACGCCATTCTGAAAGCCACGAACATCATCAATAGTGTAATTCGTGCACACATAGACAAAGCAATCACAACATGAGCATAGAGCGTCACATGGCGATTGCAAGCAATCCGTTTGAAGCCAACATCTAAAGCAAAGCATTCGATATTCTAGCAAAGGCATCAGAGAATCGTCATTCACCTACAGAAGGTTGTGTAGAGCCTTCAGGAGCCATTGGTTGTGAGTGAAACCACTAAGAGGGTAGAGCTCGATATTGGCATCGTCATTCTCCATTCGCACGCAATATCATAGAATCCCATTGGTGGACTGTCCAAAGCAGTTGAAATTCGACACTGGCAATCTCCTTGAATCGAACCCATCTCCTATTGTAAGGCTCAGACTTTTGCATTCATATCTGTGTTATGTATTCCCAATCTAGTCAATCAGGCATTCATCATTGATGCGGGATTGAATATCATTGTTGATTGCTTTAAAGTTTCAATGCATCTATGGATATAGTGTTAATTTTCTAATAAATTCTCCTACTCAAACTGGGAATCATCATTGCAATAGATTGGATAGAATTCATTTGTTTTGTTATTATTCAAGCAAACCCAAGCTACTGTGTTACAATGGTATCAGAGCCATAAGGCCTACCAGCCTATGGGTGAATTCGTATGCAATTGAGCCAGCGAGATCTTCGTGCTATAGAGCGAGAGAGGAAAAAGTCTGAAACTACACAAGGGATAGGAGGCAGAGGTAAGGAGAAAATGGGGGACAAAGATCAGAGTGATAAATTGGAAAATTTTATGAAACAACAAGACCAGACAAACCAGACCTTGCTGCAAGCAATTCAGTCTCTTACTACTGCAGTCAACAATATTAAATTTGGATCCAATAGTGTTGAAGGAGGCCACCTAGAGCGTTCAGGAGGGGGAGAATAGAGCAGGACTTCAAATGGCCACACCCACAAGCACACTCAGCCAAGGTTTTTACAAAGAACAGAAGGCCGACGAGAAGAGGAAGAACAACGCAGTTATACAAGCATTGTGCGCAAGTACCCGGATTTAGATGTGAATGCCCAAGTTGCCATCTCCTTCGATCAGTTCTATAGTGCTAGACAAAGTGGTGAGAGACAACACCATGGAAATAGAGATCTTCAGCACAAGATCAACAAGCTTTCACTCCCAACATTCGATGGTTCCGAAAAGATGACTGCACAATCATGGATCCAAAAACTGGACACATATTTTTCTCTCAACCCCATGACTGAGGAAGAGGCTATCAGATTTTCCATCTTACACTTGGAGGATCTAGCACATGAATGGTATCACCATGGTATTGTGACCCAAGGATTTGGACAAGTAAATTCATATGCAAATTTTACACAGAAATTGGTGGAGAGGTTTGACAAAAAAGACCCAGAAGCATACTTCCAAGAACTAACCAGATTGAAGCAAACAAGCACTATGGATGAATATGTTTCAGAATTTCAAAGACTTGCAATAATGGTGTCCGATGTATCACATAAGAGGCTCACTTTCTTCTTCATCGAAGGCTTATCCGATTCCTTTCGTGGCTTGGTGAGGGCCTTGGAACCAACAACTCTAGAAAATGCCATTCGGAAAACTTTGAGTCTTGAGGATTCCACCAAGAAAGGGAAGGCCATTGTCAAGAATGCACTAGCAAAACAGTCAAAGAAGCCTTTCATTAAAGCAAATCCACCATGAAAGACCCCCCCCCTGCAGGTCCACACGGCATGTCGAGAAATGAATTACACAAGAAGGGCTTGTGCTACTACTACAATGAAAAGTGGAATAACCAACACAGGTGCCAAGGGAGGGGACAAGTTTATTACATTGAAGTGGTATCTACCACCAAAGACCCCCCCTACAGGTCCACATGGCATGTCAAGGAATGAATTACGCAAGAAGGTCTTGTGCTACTACTGCAATGAAAAGTGGAATACCCAACACAGGTGCCAAGGGAGGGGACAAGTTTATTACATCAAAGTGGTATACGATGATGAAGCAGATACTGAAGAAGGGATCGAGGAAGAGGACACTCCTAGGGAGCAACAAGAGATCGTAATGGAAGAAAGGCCAGCAGGAAGCACTTTGGCAACACTATCAAGAACACCTCAGTACCATTCTTTATGTGTGAGGGGAGTTCTTAGGGGGCAGAGAGTGACAGTGCTAGTCGATAGTGGATCTACACATAACTTCATCGACAAGAGAACAGTGGCTAAGTTAAATTTGGCAACGGAGGACTTCGAAGGGTTTGATATCCTAGCAGCTAGAGGTAAAATCCTTCCTTGCACGAAACAAATTCAACAAATGGAGCTGATATTGGATGGACACAAGATGGGAGGATTTCTATGTTGTTGATGCTGGTGACACGGACATGGTCCTAGGGGTACAGTGGCTTCATTCACTAGGGGAATACACCACCAACTACCAAACCATAGAGCTGAAATTCAAGCATTGAGGGAAAGGAGGTTGTACTCAAGGGCCTTTCCAAGAATGGGCCTATGGAGGTTTCGGCCAAAAGGATGGAGCGGTCTTTCTGTAGGGATCAAGTGGCATGGGCAGCCGAATGCTTGATTACAGATACTAGCATACAAAAGGAAGGAAGAGCATTCCCTCATGACATTCAGGCTATCTTGGATAAGAAGTGCAAAGTTTTTCGAGAGATACCAGCGGGATTGCCACCATATAGAGGGTTTCAGCATGTGATAGAGCTTGAAGAGGGAACCAAACCAGTGATCACCACTCCTTATCATCATCCACAAATATACAAAGAAGAAATCGAGAAAGCCATCAAGGAGCTATTGGATATGGGGTTTATACACCCAAGCTCAAGCCCCTTTGCTTCATCAATGATGTTGGTCAAAAAGAAGGATGGAACACTCAGGATGTGTATTGATTATAGAGCCCTCAACAAGAAGACAATCAAGAACCGTTATCCTATTCCCAAGATCGATGAATGAATAGATGAGCTACATGGAGCAGTGTACTTTTCCAAGATTGATTTGCATTCGGGCTACCATCAAATTAGAGTTAGAGATGAGGATGTACAAAAGATAGCTTTCAGGTGCCACTACGAGCATTATGAATTCTTAGTAATGCCGTTTGGGTTAACCAATGCCCTCGCCACATTCCAATCTTGCATGAATCAAGTATTCATTCTTCAGTTAAGGAAATTTGTGTTGGTTTTCTTTGATGACATCTTGATTTATAGTAAAACATGGGAGGAACATCTGAAGCATATAGAGGAAGTGCTTGACATCCTTGAGAGGAACTCATTCTATGCCAAGATGTCGAGATGTGAGTTTGGGATGACAAAGATCCTATATTTGGGCCACAAGACCAGCACTCAAAGGGTTAGTGTGGATGAAGAAAAGATCAAGGCAATAAGGAGTGGGCTACCCCCAAGAATTTGACACAATTGAGGGGATTTGTGGGCCTATGTAGCTACTACAAAAGGTTTGTGAAGGGTTTCTCTCAATTCGCAACGCCATTGACCAATCTAACAAAGAAAGGAGCTTTCTCATGGAGCCCCACAGCCCAACTGGCATTTGACAAACTCAAAGAGGTAATGAGCTCGTGCCCTGTTTTGGCCATTCCAAATTTTTCATCTCCTTTTGTGCTTGAGTGTGATGCTTCAGGCGAAGGTATTGGAGTCGTATTAATGCAAAACAAACATCCTATTGCTTATGAGAGTAGAAAGCTCACCAAACTTGAGAGGGCTTTCTCTATTTATGACAAGGAGATGTTAGCTACCATGCATGCTCTTGCTAAATTCAGAAAATACTTGGTCTGCAGGAAATTCGTGGTGAAGACAAATCATAACAGCCTGAAGTACTTCCTAAATCAGCGAGACTTGAATGATAGACAACAAAAATGGGTAAGCAAACTTCAAGCTTATGATTTTGATATTGAATATATGAAGGGCAAGCACAATGTGGTAGTTGATGCTCTCTCTAGTATGCCTTATCTTTGTGCTATGACTGATATATTGGCTGATTGGAGAATTGATATTATAGCTGAGTACGCTAAGGAATCATTTGCTAATGATATTTTGGAAGGGAAGATAGTTGATGATAGGTACAGGTGGTGGAGGAGCTCATTCTCTACAAAGGTCAGATCTACCTTGTACCTCACTCTAGAGTTACGAAAAAAATCATTAAAGCTTGCCATGATACTCCTTTTGCTGGTCACCCTAGATTCTACAAGGCATACAAACAAGTAAGGGAATGTTTTGCATGGAAGGGATTGAACAACGAAATATTGCAGCACATAAGGGAATGGTTGGTATGTCAACAAAATAAAATAGAGCATGCGTTACTAGTCGGTTTGTTTCAGCCCTTACCCATTCCAAATCAAAAGTGGGAGAGCATCTCGATGGATTTCATCATGGGGCTGCCAAGGGTGCAAGGTAAAGATTGCATTTATGTTGTGGTGATAGGCTCACTAAGTACGCTCATTTCTTTGCTATTACTTTAGAATTTAAGGCACCTCAAGTTGCAGATCTGTTTTTCAAGGAAGTATTTAGACTTCATGGGTTGCCAAGAAATATTGTGAGTGACAGGGACAGCAGGTTCATCAGCTTGTTTTGGCAAGAACTCTTTTGTTTGGATCACACAGAGTTGACCCCTAGCACGAGCTACCACCCTCAAACAGATGGGCAAACGGAGATAGTGAACAAACGGATTGAAGGATACTTGAGGAACTACGTGACAGGATAGCAATCAGCTTGGGTGAAATGGCTACATCTTGGAGAATTTTGCTACAACACCACATAATGCATGTCTATTGGGATGTCACCATTCAAGGTACTTGTTGTGACCTTTTCACACATCGCCCCATTCAAAATGGGGACCCCTAATCTTTGTTTCATTCTAGTCTTTTTGGGCTTTGTTTTGTTTCTTTCTCTCTCTGTCTGTCTCTTCTCTGTTGTCTGCCTTTCGGGGGACGTGCCCGCCATTGAGCTTAAACGCGAGATTTGGCCAAGTCTGAAATTAGGGTTTCCATCTTTTTGGTCAATCCGAGGTCAAGTAAGGTGAATATATTGAAAATTGAGATTAACATTGTTGTCAGTGTGCTCCCAGCAAGTTTCCACTGAAATTTCGTCAGATTCCGGCAACTTACTATTTTTAGTAAGTGTGCAATTACAGGTGTTCCGTCAACATTCTTGAAATTCCGGCAATCACGCCACATCCAGAGCACATCAAGCTACTTGTCTGCAAATTTTGAGCTGAAACAGGCAATTTACTATTTTTAGCGTTCAGCTTCGAAGCAAATTTCAGGGCTTGGATGCAGGGTTTTTCAACGCATGTCTGGAGATTCCTTTGGGTTTTCAGAGACCTTCGCGATGGTGTGACATGCAAAGCAAGATAACAACTTTCATATGGCTGTTTTTAGGGTTTTGTCAAGGTTTTCTTTGCATGTCGGCATATTCTTTATGGGTTTTTCGAGAGCTTTGCAATGATGTGACACCCGGGATGGTCACTCATTTAGGAACTTACTATTTTAGCAGATGCATCCCGACGGCCGCCTCCCAGCACCAGAATCACGAGCTGATCGCAACGCAACATAACAAGAACAAGCAGAGATCGTTTTATATACATGCAGGACAAATTAGGGTTTCCAACTTCGGGGCCCGAAAAGAGGGGTAAAAAGTCAAATTTTGAAAACCGGTGTATACCACCGCAATCAGCATCTTTCAAGCTATCTGCTGATAAAATTTGAAGGCAAATGGAGCACTTACTATTTATAGTAAGTCATTTCAGGAACAGGCTAAAAATAGCAAGTCAGCAGCAGGCACCGATGTCAGCAGGCAGGTCATGTGGTGAGGGGCGCATCATTTCAATTTCAAATCAAACGGAGTTGTGGAGGTATCAGAAACAAGCAGTTACTATAAATAGCAAACTACCTTCAAAAATATGCTATTTTTAGTAGGTCAACTTAGAATGGCAGTGTCAATGGGCTAACGAAGTCGTGAAGATGCAGTGTTCAAAATTTCAAAACGATCTAAGCCTTGGAGCTGTGAAAATCAAGGGACTTACTATTTATAGTAAGGCATGGAGGAACGGGCAAAGATGAAGAAAAAAAAATGTCTAAGTGTTGGCTTCATCCTGCACCACCATGAAAATACGCCCATCTTCAACTAGAGAAAGGAAAATGCCTAAGTCTGAAACTTTCATCCTCCTGCCCTGTCTAAGTGCGCCCACTTTGAAGAAGTTGATGGAAATTTTTCTAAGGCAAAAGCTCGTCCTTCACCTATGGCTAAATGCGCCCTCATGCAAGTTGGATGTGTTTGAAAAATTTCTAAGTGTTGGGTTTATTCCTCACTCATAGCCAAATGCGCCCACCACAAGTGTAATGTCCCCAAGATTTCGACGAAGTGACTTAATTATTTAATTTTGCCTAAGTCTTAAATTATTTATTAAAAGGGGCATATTAAATAATTAATAGTCAAGTTATAAAGTGACTTAGGAAAATATTGAAATATCACATGGCAAAAGTCACTTATATTTTGAATTGTGAAAAATTAAAAAGTGACTTATGAAATATTAAAAACATTACCATATAAAATGTCACTTTGATTTTTGTATGAGAAAAATACAAAAAGAAAGAAAGAAGAATTCATTCGCACCTTTTGATGAACATTTCTCACGGCAATGGTTGGTCGAGTTCTTCTGGTTTGAGGTTTGGAAAACCCTAAAGCACCCATTTCGGTTGTGGAATCATCAACCCTAGTTGGGAATAGTGGAGAGAATCATTCAGGCGTTCCATTGAAGCTTCATTGAAGTTGCTAATCACTTTCAATGCCATCTTGGTTCAAAACGACTTGCATTTTCAGTAGGAGTTTGAGCAATGATTGTCGAACAAGAACATCTCTCTGAGGACGTGATCATCAGATCGTCACTTTAAGCAGGGTCATGTTCATTACTGCAAGCCCGAAAACCACTTGGAGTCAATCATTTTCTCTCTGGACATTCACGTGAAGGCTATACACAGGTCGTTTGGGCTCGAGCTGCAAAAACGTGGGCATCTAAGTGTCTTGTCGCCCCTATCCAGGTTGTTTCTTAAGATGGGAATATTGTGAGTTCAAATGGCAAAGTCGTGGGGATTCCAGAAGCATGGCGTGTTAGTTATGAGGAGAGGTTATAATCATATGAGAGTTGCATGGTGTTCTTCCTGGTAAAACGTGACAGTGGGAGGTGATACGGACCTGTCTGAAGCTACCGGTTCCTTGTCAATGCTGAGACTAGTTGATTCCAGGCTGATACGACTATATACCCTGCCTCACTCAGACATTGTTTTATGCTGTAGCAACTTGTAAGTCTTCATTCCTACAGTGTTGTAACCTAAGAAGTTTCAGTTTATCTCTATCAGATTGGGTGATTATTCCAGAATTGAATGTTTCAATATTTGCCATCAAAGTTGTAATGAACTTGTTCATGTTGAAAGGAAATCCTTAGTGACTAAGTTGTAAATCAATTTCTGAGGGTCTATGACATTGGTATGAAATCTCCATGCTGTTGTTTCACTTCCTAAGTGCTCAGAATTGTAGTTTTGGTCTCTGTAAACACTTTGGATAATTGTAAAGTGCTGCTGTTGAATGTTGAGACTGTATAATGAGTAAATGGTTCTGCATTTTAATCTCAGAAAGTTGATTTGAGGATATGAGTTGCTGTCCATGTCTTATAGCCTCCATTGTACTCAGAGAAAGCTTATCAGACTGCTGTATGATTCATAATTGAAGTCCTATGCCATGCTCATAGTTCTGATAAGAATTTGCAATGCAGTATTAACCATTTTCTTTCAGTTATAGCTTCTGGCTATCTGTAACAGCATCTGTATGAACCACTGTTCGAGCTGCAATTAAATCTCTTAAGCTTTTGACAATTGTTTATGATTCTGGCTTTGTTGATGCATAATTTTACATCATGATTCATACCTTTCATCGTTTGATCAATGAAATCTGCTAAATGGAAACACACAAAACCTTTGGCATTCTGGGAGAGGAAGTTTACAAACTCAGCTTTTGATTCCTACTTGGCTAACGAAATATGTCATCTTGAAAAAATTTGGAAAACTTATCATTCAACAAGCAAGAACCTTACAACAAGCTAGCAAAGAGAAAGTCAAAGGCGTTTGAATAGACTTTCATCCTTCACACTATGCTAAATGCGCCCTCAAGACATGCATGAAATTTTCTAAGTATGAAATTCATCCTCCTAGAGGCATCAAATGCGCCCATCTTAAGAGGAGGTCAAAGAAGTCAAGGCTAGGCATTGAAAGTGTTTTATTCCCCTCTACATGCCATATGCGCCCATCTTCCAGCAAGGCAAAATGCGCCCAAAGTTAGAAAGGTCAAAAGGTCAAAGTGTTTATCCTTTTCTCATGCTCAAATGCGCCCAAGTTAAGCCATGTGAAGACAAAAGGGAGGAAGTCGAAGGGTCACAAGAAGGCGTGGTAAAAGTTAATTCTCCTACACGTGATATGCGCTATGTAAAAGAGTGAGTTTGGAGTGAAAGGTGGTAAACGAGGTAAAAGTGAAGATGGAGAATGTTGCCTAGGCGTGGTTATTATCCTTCCTCAAGTGTGATATGCGCCCAAGTGTGTAAGGTGGAGATTTGAATGAAAATTTTTCCTAAGGCAAGTTGAATATCCCTCATGAAGTCTAATATGCGCCCAAGGCGAAGCAAGTAAAAAAAGGTGTGTAGGGTGATGAATATAATATGTTGGGCGTTGGGAATATTAAGGTGACGAATGGAAAATATTGCTAGGCGTGGTGAAGTTTAATATCCTTCATCAAGTGTGATATGTGCCCAAAGTGTAAAGGTGATGAATATAATATGTAAGGCGTTGAAGGTGATAAAAGAAATAAAACATGTTAAGTATGATGTGCTTTCAAGGAAGATTTTCTAAGTGAAGTTGATAGATTTTCTCACCACGGGAAAATGAATGAAGTTGATTAAAATTTTTAAGGCAAAATTTGCAAAGTGATTCAAATTTTTCTAAGGCAAAATATTTTCTTCCTTAAGAAAATACACCTAGACATGAAGGTGATGAAATTCTTCTTGAAGCGTGAATGAATTTGCCATTAATGAAGTCAAAAGATGTTGGCATTGCAGGAGCAATAACTTTTTTTCAATTCAGAGCAACACAAGATGTTCACGAATGAGAAGAACGGATTTAAATTTCATAAGGAGATATTTGTTTTTCTAAGGTTCAAAATTTTAAAATTTAAATGAACCCGTTCGTTGTGTACCCATGGATTCATCGCGTTTCAGAGAAGATTTTCTTTTGGGTACTGATGATCTTCGATGAGAAACGGATTTCTATGTCTTCTGCACTTCGCCAACACCTTTCAAATGAAGAATTTAATCGGTGCTCAAATTGTGAAATTTTCCTAAGGGAGAATTCAAAATTTTCTAAGGCAAAGTGAATAAAATGTGTTTTCAAGATGAATTTTTCCAGACGACGAATTTGAAGTAAATTGCCTAGATGATTTTGATTGAGTTCTTCACATATGAATTTTCCTGAGCGTCAAAGGTGATTAAAATTTAAAATTTGCAAGACAGAACTTCGGCTGGTGAATGGAAATCGTTAAAAGATGAATTTAAATTAAACATTTTCAAAAGAGAATTCAAATTACACCAGTCAAAGTTGAACTTCTAGAAAGCCAAGATTCCAGACGTCGAAAGACAAGTGTCAAAAATACCAGGGAGGGAAATTCGAATTCTTGAAGAGAAGTAGTGGAGATTTAATATACTGGTTAAAATTAGCCTCCTTCTAGAAATCGATTTTGCTATAAGAGTTGAAGGCTATTCACTTCTTTTCACAGTTGAAGAAATTCGATTTGCTCTAAGTCTGATGTTGCAGTGAGTTGCTAAGGCTGAAGTGTTGCTAAAGTTCGAAATTTGTTGAAGTTGTTGAAGCTGCAATGCAAGGAAGTTCGATTTTGCTCTAAAGGATTTGAAGTTGCCAGTGCAAGTGGGAAAATCGATTTGAGAAGAGGAATTTGCTGAAGCTAAAGGCTGAAATCTGAATTTGTTGCTGAAGCTTGAGAAGTTCGAAATTTTGCTGAAGCTGGAGATTGTTGCTGAAGTTCGACTTCCACTCTAAGTCACTTGGAGTTGCAGAGAACATTGTTTAAGTTATTTTGAAAGTGAATATTGCTGAAGTATAAGATTGCTGAAGAAGTGCGAATTTGCAAGAGTGAGGTTGCTGCAGCCAACTAAGAAATTTAATAAGTTTCATTGAAGTTGCTGAAGTTGAAAGTTGCTGAGACTTTCTAAGTGGTTGATAATTCGAAGTCTGTTGAAGGAGAAGTTGAGGTTTGCAAATGAGAAATAATATTGCAACTTCTTGAAGTCGACTGGCAGCCCTGCAAAATATTTTATTTTATTTTTTTCTAAGTTAATTTGCTAATGGATGTTTATTGTTTTGCAGATGGCTGAAGTTAGAGCAACTAGCAAAGATAACAACAGTGCATCCAGACAAGCTGTGATCAAAAAACTGAGCAAGTCCTTCCTGTCGGAGTCGAAGTTCACTTCGAAGTTGGGCAAATTGGCCAACACGAACCTGGGTTCTTTCAACTTGGAGACCTTCAAGAATCGAATGCTTGGAATGGGCAATCACCAACCTTCAATCAACTCACATAATATGGTTCGAAGTGGATTATATGCAACTGCTGGTTTCCCGTCGGCTATTCAGTGCTCGGAGTTGATGATGGAGTGCGCCAATTGCTATGACCCTGACCGTAGATCAGTTGTCTCACCAAATGGTCACGTGCTCGCCAACCTTACTCCTGATGCTATCGGCGAAGCTTTCGTAATTCCAATACACAAGAAGATGATTTACAAAACAAGAGAGCGTGTTGAGCGAATGTATGCTTCTTCATTCGAGCACGGAGGCAATTAATACGTGCTGGATGAACAAGCCGAGGCCCTCTCGTACGAAGCTGCCAAGGCAAATTATATCAGAAGACTTGAAACAGGAGTATTGTGATGTGATAATGATGCTGAGTAGAGTTGGAGGCTGCCCTCAGTCTTTCATTTTTGAGCCATGGATGTTTTATTACATCAACCTCGTGCTGGACGAGGAGCACATAGATTGGGCCACAATGATCAGTGACAATTTACATGAGCAGCTCCAGAGTTTGAGGAGAACAAAGACATTTTACATGGGCTCCTATTTTATTTATATGCTGGCTCGAATGACAAGGTACAGAGGGATTTCATATAAGGAACCAGTGGGTTGTGGCTCCCATCAGTTCAGAATTCATGAGGCTTGTCCGCAGTTGCATCTGGCAAGCACTACTTATTACAAGCGTGTCAATAACGCCTTTACCATGCATATTACGAGATCACTTCAGCAGCGTACTCATCACAGGATCTCGAGGGAAGCTCAAGAATTAATAGAGAGGTATGGGTGTTGGTTTATACAGTTTCCGAAGTTTTCTTACATCAGACTACAAGGTTTTTCTTCATACCCATATAGATTGCCTAAGTACCCAACCAACAGAATTCTAATGTTAGAGATATCTAGGCAGCTTCTTGCCTACGATAAGATTCAGAAGAAAAAGAAGAAGGGTGGTGTTGACTTCCCAATTGTCATGGGCAATTCGGATGAAGTGTGTCCTACACTACAGGCAGCTAGAGAAGCTGAGAGTGAGCTTCAATTTTATCACTTTTCCTATCACACCAGCAAGCAGCATTACGATCCACACAATAACATCAGGTGGGTGCTATCAGAGGGATTTAAACATAAGGCAAACATTGAGGATCACTGGGCTGGTGCATCAAACGAAGCAGAGATCAGGAAAAGAATGTTCTCTACGTTGCCGATAAGCATGATCAGGGAGTGTGAAGTTATTCCAGTACCAGACCAGGTAGATGAGGACATGAATGTTGTCCATCCATATTATGAGGCAGTGAGAGACACTCCACTTCCACTATCGGATTGGTCAGAGCCAGAAATTGCTGATTTGGACACACTTTGCATCCCAGTCTTGACATTCACTAGGGCATGGATTGACAGGCGTGTGAGCAGATTGAAGGGTAGGTCAGTTTCTTTGACTTACAACTTGATGGGAGATCACAGGACACCCACTGCCAATAGAAAGAAACAGATAACTCGAGGTCCAGAATCTCGAAGGAAGGAGCCTGTTCAGCCGGAGCCTCCAAGAGTTGAGTCACCCACGCCATTGGAGACACGTTCTCCAAGTGTACGGGAGGTTTCTCTATTTGTTGATCAGAGGAATGTCTTGAATTAGGTGCAGGAGGTACACAAAGAAAATCAGCCACCAAGGAGAGAATCGGTTGGTCAAAGCGTTAATGCGCCTATCATAGATGATCAACAGGATGATGAGGGGACTGCTACCGACACTCAGTTTCAGCATGAGTTAGATACGGCTTTAGAGAATGATGATATAGTTTCAGGAGATACTCAGCCACTTGAGGCCGATGAGCCTCGCCAGAATGATATAGAAGTTGAACAAGTCCGTGAAGTAGAGGCACGAGAGGAGCGGCCATTTGATATACAATATGTAGTACCTGATTGGCTTAGAGACAGGATGAGAAAGAGCCCTAGTGAGGAGATTGATCCGGCAGTAGAGATGGAAGAATTATTGAACAGGGTCAACACACCTCCAACAAAGAAGAGAGCACGCAAGTTTTCAAAGATATCAATTGATGAGGATGGTTCTTGCACCCTTCATATGGCAGTGCCACAGGTTGATTGTGATCGAGATGAAGCAGTACCCGAAAACTATGTGATCACAACTATGGAGTTAGGACGTCCCACAGGTGCCCAAATTGTTGAAGAATGTGATAACTCCTATCAGGCACTCAAAGATAGGTTGTTCAAGAAGGAAGGAAAATATAAGAAGTTGAAGAGGGAGCATAAGGCCTTGATAGGATATGTACAGCAGTTGTCTCATCCCTGTGGGCAGGAAATTCCAACAATAGAGCTTCCAGCCGAGTTATCCAGAGAGTCAGTTAGCGGCTTGTTGGAATTGAAGAAGATGGCACATGAAGCAGATAAATGGGTCACAGGGGTTCGTGCCGAGACAGAGAAGTTTATGGAAGACCTTGCTTGTGCTTTTCAGCAGGCTTCCAACATCATGGCACGAATGGAGGCAGTTGATCAGGCTTGGGGTGATGCTTCAGTTTATCAGAGTAGAGTTATTCAGCATCTAGAGGCATTGAGGCGTACTCCTTTACGGATGCTGATTGATGGAGGAGTCATTCAGGAGAGTGATAGGTATGACTTTTCCAGATGGTACTCATCAGTAGTCACGGGACGTGGTTTCTTTGACGCAGCACAGGCGGATTCAGCCAGAGTTCGGAAGGCTATGGCCAACATCATTGATGGAGTCCAGAATACTTTGGAGGCAATCTTTGCTAGGCGGTTGAATCTCGATGAGGTGACTGTTGATAATTTGAGGGGTAGGCTGGTTCCTTTCTTCTCAGAGGTGAAGGCGTTTGTGCAAGATGACTTTGAAAACACTTCCACTTTCTCCAGCTTGATTCAGAGTACGCAGGATTCCATAGTTGCTTGGAGAAAGTCTTGTGCACGACATGAGCAGTCAGTCACGGTTTTAGAGTTTCAGCTGGATTGCATTCCACCTATTTCAGTTCAGGAGGTTGAGGCTGTGCTTTTTAGATTCATTGACTTTGCAACCAGGGAGAAGGAGAACGGGAATGCTTTTCTGGATGATGATCTTCTAGAAGACTAATTGAGGGCATTAATGGCCTTTACTATTTTGGGAGTGAGTGGGAATCTTTGATTCATTTAATGTACAACTCCCTATTCTGGCAGTTTTTAGGGTTAGGGCTGAGGTGGCTCGATCTGAGCCTTTGATTTGATTGTAATCTGAGCCATCCATTGGACTGGGCTTTCTATAAAAGGGGGAGTCCCCCTCATTTGTACTCATTAGATTAGAATTGAGATTAGCACTGAGGAGACACTAGAGAGTAGACATTTTACTAGAGATAGTTAGAATAGTTTCATTTGCATTGTTTGAAGGAGAAGGGAAATTCTCCCTTTGAGAATTTTGTAAGAAATTGTCATGAAGGCTTTCATAATAAGAGAATTTCATTGATGGTGAACTCCCCTTTTGTTATGAACAATTAGTGAGGTTTCTTCGTCTTTTGACTTCAAGTAGGAGTAATTTTCATGCAAGTAGTTAATTATGGATTTGTGGTGTTTCACTAAAGTAGCTTCATTTCATTCCATACCACTAGCAACTTGCTAAAGGCAAGTTCGCCTTGCGTGGTCGACTGGAAATCATTTTGAGTTTAACTTCGATTGTGATTCATATGCTTGTATGCGTCGTTTTGATGGTATATGTATGCCGAATTATAATCTGAATATCTTCTACTACTCCCTTGAAGATTGCATTGATTTTGCTGAAGCTGTCCGACATGAGGCTAGGTGAAATCCGGTCGAAGTCTGCTGAAATCAAGCCCCACATATCCTGCATTTAGAATAGAACTTAAGCTTTTTTTGAACCCTGCATCCTTTTGAATTCTGCATATTTCCGGTTAGTTTTAGGAAAACGTACCCAATTGCAAAATCATTCGCATTACATAAATTCCTTCTAAATCATCCATCTATTGTCAGCTACAAGTGTTATGAACGATTGTGTAAGTCCCCTCGTGAAAACAACAATTCACAACGAACCAACTGAGGGTATTCCAAAGTATTTCAGAACCTTGGAGTTGAACGTGTGATCTATCTTGCAATCTTAGCACACGGAATACTTTGATCAAGAGAGAACGGAGTAGCCTTCGGACAACTTTGTTCTACTGATTGGTGCGGTCACAAAAATCACATCAACAGTACTCTATGGGTATGAGGCCACTTCCTTCATGGCTTTGATCCTTGCATATAGTAGAGTTCCAAGTGCCAGGGATATGATTCAGCAGAACGTGGACATCATGAATTCCTTGAAGGAGAATCTTCAGCAAGCCCAAAATCAGCAAAAGTTATATGCTAACCAACGAAGGACTAAATGGGTTTTCGAAGTCAACGACATGGTGTACTTAAGGTTGCAACCATACCGACAGTCATCTCTCAAGGGAAACGGAGCGGAAAAGCTGAGGCCAAGGTTCTATGGGCCATTCAGGATCACAAGGAAAATTGGAGAGATTGCATATGAACTTGAACTGCCACCGGGGGGCAAAATTCATAATATCTTCCACATTTCATGCTTGAAGAAGGCCTTAGGATAGCAGATTACACCATCACTGGAATTGCCACCTCTTAATGACAAAGGAAAACTGATTCTCAAGCCTAAAACGATGTTGGACGTAAGAGAGAAACAGATGAGAAACAAGGTCATTCTGGAATATCTAGTCAAATGGAAGAACCTACTAGCTAAAGATGCTACTTGGGAAGGGGTGGAGATCTTCCAACATCCTAATCTAAGGTTGCTTGAAGACAAGCAACCATCTGAGGGCGGGGATTGTAATGTTCCCGTAATTTCAAATTGATATTTGGTGGGAGAATTTTGGAAAATAGTGTTTTCCAACACTAAATAAATAAATTAAATTAACTAGATTGTGATAAAATATTCGATGTATTAAATAGAGGAACGAAAGTTCCTTATATAGATTTACAAGAGACGATGTTTCTAAAAGAAACGATTGTAGACTGAAGACAAATTTAGAAACTATCTAAACTAACTAAAGACGACTAAGATGACCATTAACATTACATTATTTAATATATTTAATACCCTCCCTTAATGGTCATCATTCTAACTACCCACAGAAACAAAGAACGTTCTACCACAAAAGACAAGCGCCTGCCACCGACTCTACCACTTGAGATGAGTCTGCCACTAACTCTCTCAGAAACTGCAGAACTTCTTAAAACAACCAGAACAGATCACAAAACATCCAACCTGATGTTGGGTAACAAAGTTGTCCCTCCCTGTAGCCAGAGACTCCAAAAACAACTACCACGATTTTGAGGAAAATCGGCAAACCCTCCAAACTTTTGCAGATGAGCACGACGCTCCATAACAGACTGCAAGAAACCACAATTTTTTAGGACAAAATTGCAAAACCCTGAATCTGAAGTTTACAAAGCATCATTTTTTTGGAAAAAACGGTAAAAAAACCACAAAGGAATCCAAGTAGCTGGCATGGAATCCAAAACACAGATCAGCATACAAAACATCATTTTTAAGGAAAAACGGTAAAACCCTTTCATGATTTTTCAGGCAAAAATCAAAAAACCTCAAAAAATTTTCAGGAAAAAATATTAAAAAACCCTCCAAATAATTTTTAAGGAAAAATTATAAACCCAACAAATAATTTTTAAGGCTAAAAATTCTAAAAACCACAAATAATTTAACCCAAAATAATTTTTTTACAGGACAAAAATTATAAAACCCCTCAAAATATCGATGCACAACAAACGAAACCGGTACAGACCCTTGATTGGAAAAATACCAAAGGGTTTTAAACCCTAGTTGCAGAAAGACATGAGTTGCAGAAATTCCCATCACAAGCAGAAAAGCCTGAACACAAGCAAGATATCACTCAGAAAGATGGCCACGATTTTCACCAAAATCGTGAGAACATGGAACGGCCCAGTCACAAACAAAACCTCAATCCACGAACTGCAAACACAACCCGTCGCGCAGCCTGAAGAAAGAAACCCACGATTAAAAAAAAGACGTCGCAGAAAAAACAGAGGAAGACCGCGCGAAAGAGAAAAGACGTGAATCATTCACGGCGGGAGTAGATGCAACGAGATTCAAACTCGACGGAAATACAAGAGAAAAGTCGTCGCAAGCAGCAATCAAACCCTAGTCGCAAGAAACAAAAAACACTGGCCTAGAAAGAAGAAAACCAACATAGAAAAAAAAACCTCTAACACAGGCGCGAAACAAAATCACGGGCTCGCACGAACCAACCGCACAGACAGAAACCCTTCTCACAGAAGAAAACGGCCACAAATTTCTTCAAAACAAACTCCAAAAAAAAACAGCCCTCCAATGAAAACGAAAAACAAATTTCTGGAAAAAAAATTCCAGATAAAAAGGCTACAAATTTTTTTTATTAAAAAATTCGCCAAATTTTGAAGAACCCCATCGGCTCTGATACCATGATAAAATATCCGATGTATTAAACAGAGGAACGGAAGTTCCTTATATAGATTTACAAGAGACGATGTTTCTAAAAGAAACGATCGTAGACTGAAGACAAATTTAGAAACTATCTAAACTAACTAAAGACGACTAAGATGACCATTAACATTACATTATTTAATATATTTTATAGATTGGGCCGATTCATTTGGGTTGCACCATATTAGAATTTTAATTTTTATTTTATTTTTTTTAGCTCTCTGGCCGACATCTTCCAATCGGCATGATCAGTGTGTATTTATTTGGATCATTTGTTTCATTCTAATCATCACGAAAATTGGAGTCAATCTGTTTGGAGTTTTGGGAGCGTAGCTGCCCAAGCTCACTCGCTCAGGTGCATAGCTCACTGAGCAATTTCCGTGCTAAGCTTTAGTCATTCCTCACCAGTGAATACTCATTCCTTCACTCATTGTTGCGTTTAGGTCATTTAGGTCTAGATAACAATATCGTGGTGGAGGCAAGCATACACACCATCCAAGTAGAGCCTTAGGCTCTAGCTAGTGTCATTCTGAAAGTCACTAACATCATCAACAATGTAATCCACGCACAGATAGACAAAGTGATCACGACATGAGCACAGAGCATCACATGGCAATTGCAAGCAATTTGTTTGAAGCCAACATCTAAAGCAGAGCATTTGATAGTCTAGCGATAGCATCAGAGAATCGTCATTCACTTGCAGAAGGTTGTGTATAGCCTTCAGGAGCCATTGGTTGTGAGCAACACCATTGAAAGGGTGAAGCTCGATATTGGCATCGTCATTTTCCATTCACACGTAGCATCATAGAATCCCATTGGTGGACTGTCTAAAGCAGTTGGAATTTGACACTGGCAATCTCCTTGAATTGAACCCATCTCATACTGTAAGGCTCGAACTTGTGCATTCATATCTGTATTATGTATTCCCGATCTAGTCAATCGGGCATTCATCATTGATGCAGGATTGAATATCATTGTTGATTGCTTTATACTTTCAATGCATCTGTGGATATAGTGTTAATTTTCTAATAAATTCTCTTGCCAAAACTAGTAATCATCATTGCAATAGATTGGACAGAATTTGTTTGTTTTGTTATTATTCAAGCAAACCCAAGCTGGTGTGTTACATGGCCAGATAACAGGTGTTGAAAGCTAACTTAAAATGCTCCAATGAAGATTCTATGGCGAGATATGTTCAAAATGTTGCTTTGTCACGAAGAGGATTTTTGTTGAAGTGAAAATCATCGAAATTTTTCTAACTCTGGAAATAAAAGAGCCCATGGAGGTTAGGGGCGCCCTAGCTTTCAGAGGCCTAGATCACCTGTTCAAGATTTGTCACTTCCAAGAAGTCTTCTCCAGAATACTGTCAACTTTGCGATGAGCCTACCAGCCAGTCTAGAAGATCTGTCTAACACCTGAAACTGGAGATTGAACGAGGAATGAGAGAGATGAAACAAAAAAGCACCCCTGGAGGCCAGAAGTGCCCAACTTTTTGATCAAATGATACCCAGGATGTTTGTCTCAAACTTGATTAGGCTTCACAACGAATCTGTCAGCGGGTTGATTTGAGTTGCTGAACAATCGAAATCAAGAGTCAAACATAAGGTTTTATCATGGTTAGAAATGTCAGAAAACAGCAAAAGCGCCCCTGGAGGCCAAGGGTAGCCAAAGTTTTGGACTTTCAAATGCAGTTGTTTGGGTTATCTCAAATACTCATCCTGTCTGTGATACTTCCAGCTTTCTGTTGCATACCTAAGTCGAGTCAAAAGACAAGTCAGTAACCTGTAGTCGGAGATTGAGTGGATTATCAATCAATTTGAAAAATGGTTTAAGTCTAGGAAGAAAATCGGCCCTGGAGGCCAAGGGCGCCCATGATTTTCAATTGCCAGATGAAGTTTTTAGGAAAAGTGTTCTCCAAGAAATCATGTTCAGAATTGAGTCAACTCCACAGTGAGCCTGTTAGCCAACTTTGAAGTTTTTCCAAGTAGCGAAGAATGCGAGATGAAGTGAGGTCAAAATCAAGTTGAAAATGATGAAAATATGACTAAGTTTGAAGGTAAAAAGCGCCCCTAGAGGCCAGGGGTGCCCAGAATTTTGAAGCCTCAGAAGTCAGAATTAGGGTTTGCAACCTCAAGAAGCTCCTTGTCAATTTTGATCCTGCTCTTCAACAAGACTATCAACCAATCCACTGGATGGATCAATCATTCAGAATCAATGATCGAACATAGGCTTCTGTGACATTTGCAAAGTGATTTTCAAAAAAGTTTCTAAGTTTGGAGAGTTGGCTCCCAAGTCAAACTTTGACTTTTGAACTCAAATGCAAAGTGATACCCTATAAAGGTGGAGGTTGAGAACTCAACTTAAAATAATATTTAATCTCTAGTTTAACTTCTGAGTCGACTTCATCTTCACTTAAATTTTACTTGCATGTGGCGAATAACTGAAGTGCATCTGGGTGGCGCCCATTTTAGGGCTTATTTTTCATTTAGTTAACTAAAATGGAGGTCCAATGAGATTATTGTGTCCAATTTTAGGGAATTGTACGCATATGTGATGCCTTACTTCATAAATTTTAATTCATTAAGGCATTTGGGCGTCCATTATTCTCATCACAAGTGGAAACAAACACATACTTTCTTGTACAAGCAAGATCTGAAGGTGCTACAGGTGATATTTTTCAGTGTTCTTCACAATGCCAAGTCCAGATTGTTCAGAGGAATTATTTTCCAGACTTCATCCTTCGAGTGCATGCATTCTCGACTTCATCAAATCTTATTCAAGAAATAGGCATCATTTTTAGAGGTAGAATATAACTTCTATTTTCTATCTCTAAAATTCTTCTATCCTTGTCTTAGGTTTTCTCTCGCATGTTAAAGTAAATGACATCTTTTTCAAAATCTGATCATCTAGGTTCACATAATTCAACATCAGCAGCAAAACCCATGGTTCTAAATTTTTCGAGAAAATTACTTGGTTCACATTTTGAAGTATTGTGCTTTTTTATGAAGATTCTTTTGCATGTGGGCCAAAAACTCAATTTTTTCAAAACCAGATCATCTAGGTCTGTTTAGCTCATTAGTGCCTACAAAACCCATGTGCCAGTTTTTCTCGAGAAAAATTGCCCCTGGTGCCCCTACAGCCCTGGCAATTCTAATCTGAAAAGTCTTTACATGCCTTAGTTAAAGTCATTTTTTCGACTTTCTAATAATTTGGGTTGGCTTAGAATTTCATTCTCTACAAAACCCATATTCCAGAATTTTTCGAAAAAATTTGCCCCTATTACCACTTGTTTTTTTCCGAAAAGTCTTTGCATGTGAAACAAAAAAGCATTTTTTTGAATTTTTGACATTGTGGGTTTGGTTAGAATCATTTTTTCTACAAAACCCACGTATCAGAATTTTTCGTAAAAATTGCCCCTCGACAGGGTATTTTTAGCCTCACGGGAAAATTTGTTAGAACATAGCCGTGTTTACAATCAACAGGCAAGTTTTTCATAACGCAATTCATTCAAACTAAATTCAAGACCAAGACAGTCTTAATGCATGATTTCATTAGAATGACTAACATAGATTTGCATCAAGCGCATCCGAAGGGTTGATTCAGACAATTTGGCAAGCGTAGACACTCAAAGTCCACATGAGTTCATACCTCATATAGCTGATAACCTTTCAAGGCCAATTTAGAGGGTTCAATATCGTTGGAATTATGCATGCGCAACGAGTTCATGTGCATTTCACACAGCTTGAGTGTTCGCAATTAAACTTCACAGTTTCATCATGCAACAATCTTCCATTGAGAAGAATCATGAAAAGCATCAAGAGCATCAAAAGTGTCAAAAGCGTAGAGATGCAAAAGAAATAGAGGCCATCACTCCAGTTACGAAGCCGCCAGAGTTACCAATCAATGAACTGCCAATTGAAGTGTGCAAATATTTCCCAGATTGCTCAAGTTGTTGATAGGCAGTAAAATGACAGTTGAGATATGTGACAACCTCCAAATGATGAGGCAATTAACCACTTCTTGGAGGAGTCAATTGCTCGAGATCACAACCAGTGGGCAGGATGTCCCACCTCTTCAAGATAGACATTTGACACAGCAGTTAACTTGATGCCTCTTTCCAAGTTAACTCGTTGTCCTGCACTTGTGCACATCTATTTTGAAGCCATCTATGTCGAGCTTTCAGTTAGGTTTTAGTTAACTGATGTTAGTTATCAGTTGACTTACATATCAATAAGGACTTGCATGTTGCAAATGTCCATTTCGTTTAGTTCAATTTAGTTAACTGAGGTAGTTTTCTAGTTAACTGATTAGTTGCATACATTTAGGTTTAGCAATAAACTCTTGCATGCTTGCAAGACTGATTGTAAACTCAAGGAGATTTTAGGGTTCCTACTCCTTCAAGTTCTATAAATAAGAGCACCCTTGCTCATTTGTAATTAACTTTTGCTCGTAATAGTGAACATGTTGTGCCCACCTTGCCTGTAGTATCACTATTCAATATTTGTTCACTTAGTTAAATATAATCTGATTTGATCGTTTATTGTGTGTGTGTCTCGTTATGCAATTTGTTGTCCTAGTTTTATTCTTGTTGTGATTAATAAGCTATGTTTCATATCTACACCTCAGATAGGGGTTCCTCCTTGGGAATTTAGATTTAGAGTTTTATCGTTTGATGTTGTGATTAATAGTTTTTCTTTCATATCTACACCTCGGATAGGGATTCCTCCTCCTTCAAAATTTAGAAAGAAGGATTGTCGTTTAAGTGTTGTTTCCAATAAGCTTGTTGCATATCTACACCTCAAATAGGAGTTCCTCCTTGGGAATTAAGTAATAAAGTTAATCGTTTGATGTTGTTACCAATAACCTTCATATCAGCCTATGCCTCGGATAGGGGTACCTCCTCCTTGGAAATCCTATTACAAAGTTTATCATCTAAACATTCCCTGCTCCTCAGTCCTCAAGCTTTATTTCTCTTGAGGAAATAGGATAGTTTAAGCATTAAGTTAGTTGTAGTTAAGATTTGCAAAACCAAAGAAAAACCTTAGCTGCAATGTATTGGTTTTCTTAATCTTGTGCCTCTTCCAACTGAGTCAAAAAGATAGAATTTAAAACGTTTACTTTTTCACGCATATCAGCAAAAGAGGGAGCTTCCCCTCCTAATTTGAAGAGAAATCATTATGCACTGTGCATAGCTGTCCATTGCCAATACGCACTCCAAAGGTGCGAATTTCAACGCCAACATGCTCAAAAACTCTTTACACATCTGCTCAAAAGGTCTTCATAAATCTGCCCATAGAGCCTTCACAAATCTGTTCTATTCTCCTTCTTAAATCCACATATATCTCTTCTTCTCTATCTGCAATGATTACTTCTTACAAATCTGTGTAACAAATCTTCATATATTCTTACTACCAAATCTGCATACATTCTCCTTCCAATTCTTCATATATTCTTGCACATATTCCCTATATATCTGCATATATCTTCTTTATATCTGCATATATATTATTTATATCTGCTTCTTCTAAATTTCTTAATCTGTTGTATATATATGATGAACTTATTTTTTTCACACTCATCTTCCTCCACACTTCTCTCTTTTTATATCCTCATATTAATTGGAGGGACATAGCCTTTGGGATTAAATATCTCTTTTTAAAGGAGTCATGTCTCTTCAAAAACTAATCACTGCTCTAATTCATACTTATTTTATTAAAGCAATCTTTAATGTAATAGTTGCCTTATGTTATAACTTGTTATTAATGGAATGCTTTCACATAAGCGCTGCCTCTGTTATTTTCTCCCTTAATCGCTACCTTCATAAAATGATTGCTGCCCTTTTAATAAGTGATCGCTGCCTTGTCAATGTATATATATATATATCGCTGCTTTTTAATCATTGTCTTGTGTAGATTTGATTGCTGCCACCTTTCTTGTGAATAAGACAAGGTGAATAATACAAATTTTATTTGATTTGTTTTTTTGTCTTATATGCTATTTTTCAAAATCATTCGTTGCCCTTTATAATGCTGCACTTTACAATCTCTAATTTCACTTTTCAATCATTTTATTGTTTGATATTCTTTAATCCACAATTTCATATGCTGCCACCATAATTAAATATAAACTTGACCTTTAACATTAGTTGCTTCATCTTAACAAGGGTAGTCGCTGCTCCTTTATTATAAATTGTTGTCTACATAATAATTAGATGCTTCTTTTCATAAATATATTTTCTGCCTTATAAAGGAGTCACTGCACTTATACTATAATCCTTAGTTGCTAAACCTTATGCTCAATAATCACTATCAATCGCTGCTGCTTGATCTCTTGGAGTCGCATCAGATTTTGGTCTTTCATTTGAATCAGGCTGAGCCTTACACCACCTAAGACTTCTAGTCTTTACTCTTTAGAACCACATTAGCAGCATCCATGCTCTTGAACATATGTAATGTCTTTTCCATACTTGTTCATGATCACTTATAACCTTAACAGCTTCAACACAAGACACATAGGTGCAGTTTCAACAAGTAGCTAATATAATTCCTCACCCTTCACATCAAATGGAAGATTCCCAATAAATGCAGTCATCCTTGCATCATAGATGAATGATTTCCATCTGTAGTTATATTTTCAGAATAAGCTCAACTTATTTCAAGAATCAGTCTTCACAAGAATACTTCCCGTTAACTATAAGTTCTCGCTCCACAATCTAATACATAATCTTGATGACATTGTAGCACCACATACTTGGATCTCTTCTTTGACATCAATGACAAACTTCTTCTTCTCAACTTTGACATCAATGACAAAATTTTCAACAATTTTTATTTCAGATTGCAGATCATTAACAAATATGTTGGCTCATAAGAGCAACTAACATGAATACATAGTTCCTTTTGTGTAATACAAAAGCCCAATACAAGCCTTTCAAGCACTAATAATAGAAAACAATTTAGAAATTCACAGTAGAAACTACAATGAAAAATCAAGAGTCGCAATTTAAAGATGTTAAAAACGGAAGATCAGATTTAATGCACAGAGAATTAATTCAAATCAGACAATAACACAGTAGATACCCTGGGAAAACCCTCCACTTGAGGGAGAAAAACCCAGCAACAAAGATCCTCTTGTATATAAAATAATGGCAACAATTATCTTTACAATGAGGCCAATCACAAGGCCAATATCCAGCATCAACTCTAGATGCAATAACAGGGGATAATCTGCTCTTCCTTGAGATCTAAATCTGCTCTTAGAGAGATTCGCAATCTGCTCTTGAAGGAATTCGCACTTGAATGAAGGAATAATTCGAGCTTGCTTGATGGATAATCTCAAGGAGAGAATTAGTCTCTTATAAATACATGGCCATAATAGACCTCACAAGGTCGGCCTCAAACATAAGTTACAATTTGCATAAGTCGGCCAAGATACAAAACAGTTACAACTCATAAATGATGTCGGCTCCAAGAAGTTAAGTAACCTTTACATGTCGGCCAAATCATAACACACAATAATTTTACATGTCGGCCAAATCATGAGACACAAATAATAAAAGGTAAATTGAATAGCCGATGGCTACATTCAATTTAAGACTTTCTCAAGGAATGTGAGCTGGAAGGATCAACCGACGCTGTTATAACATTAACAAAAGATCCACCTTAAGTATATTCATACCAAATATCAATAATGGAAGATCAAAAGTCACAACTTAGAATCCAAGATTAGCTGTACCTTCGGAGATTTGAACTTGGGTTTCCATAATGAAAACCCAAAAACTTTACAAAACAAAACTTAACCCCTTAGACAAAAGGGGGAATATTTAGAAGCCCATAATCATGTTTTAATATTTTTGACCTAAAGTAACAGTAATTTTTTTTTTTTAAGGAGAATATTAAGAAACCCAAGAAGATATGTGAATGTTTTTGGCAAAATGTGAGATTTGAACTTGGGCTCAAGTGGCAAATCAATCAGCCCCAGGGTTCTAATAGCAGAATCTCCTGTTCCAAGTGAAAGCACAGCCCTCAGGTTCTATTTCATGCAAGAGTCCCACAAAAACATTCCCATAAGATATGTATAAGACGTGCATGTAAAATTGATTAATACACCAAAGCCAAACTCTAATCATAGGACAAGATGAAAGTTCTAGGTGAATTCAATAGAATAGATTCCCCTAAGTCATGTTGTCCAACTGTAAGGTTTTCACAAGAGACAATTAAAATTGAGTAATATACAAAAGACATCTTTAAGTACAAGACGAAATTGAAAGTCCTCAGTGAAATTGACCGTCTAACCCTAATGTTTCCACTAGAGATGAGTAAAATTGAGTAATATACCAAAGCAAACTCTAGGTACAAGACTTGGTGAAAGTCCTAGGTGAATTCAACAGTATAGATACCCCTTAGTTGTGCTATTTGAGCAAAAGTTTTCCACCAGAGACAAGTAAAATTGAATAATATAACAAAGGCATTTTTAGGTGGAAGTCCCAAGCGAATTTGAAAGAGTAGATATTCTTGGTCATGTTGTTTGTGTCTACAGGTCCTACAAGAAGCAAATAAAACTAAGTAATATAAAAAACCAACTTTATTTCTAAGATTAGGTAAATTCTTAAGTGAATTTAACAGAATAAATACTTCTCAATTGGATTGCAGAAGTTCAAGATTTCTAATATACCAAAGCCAACTTCAAGTACAAGGCTAAAGAAAAGTAATGAGTGAATTTAATGGAATTTAATGGAATAGAGAGCTGTCAATTCCAACTCTCGGTTTACGATCAAGTGAAAGTCCTAGGTGAATTTAAAAAAGAAAGATACACAAATAAAATTGAATATACTAAAGCTAACTTTAGGTACAGAACTAGAGAAAAGTATTAGGCAATTTTCATGGAATGTATAGCCCTCAATGTTTCCACAAGCTAAAAATAAAATTGAGTAAACTTGCCAACTCTCGGTACAGGATCAAGTGAAATTCCTAGGTGAATTTTAAAATATTAACAATTGTTCGCCTAAGATTACTCCACAAGACAAATAAAATCGAGTACTACATCAAAGCTAGCTCTGGTTAAAAGACCAGGTGAAAGTCCTGGAAGAAACTTACAGAGTAGGTAACCATAAGTCATTTCATGTAAGCCTGAGGTTTCTCCAAGAGAGTGAATTTATAGAAGAGAGAAGAAAATAAGAAGTGACCCCAAAAAAAATTGAAATTCCATCGAGAAAATCAAATGCAGCATTTGTCCGGATAAAATTTTAGTTATCAGAAAAAAGAATACTCACAACCCAATGGCGCAAGGAAAATCGGTTGTCCCAAGTGGTGAGAGATACCCTGACGCGAAACAAGAAGCCTTTACTCGGCTCAAACCACAGCAATGGAAATGTCAACAGCAACCAAAGCCCCACAACGGCCATCGTTGTCCACATAAACGTGGAGGGAGGATTCGATAAGCCCGACAAAACCTGCAGATTTTTTAACAGCCCAACATGCGAATTTTCAGAGGCATTTCCACTAATCTGCGAAAAGCTGACACATTTATCAGCCATGAAGAGAAGCCCTGGCCTGCAGCTGCATATGCTGCCATTGTTACTGTTTTTGAATTCTAACATTCCTCGGCTTTGGCATGATGTCTCCATCCTTGTGAAACAATGTGGATGAACAATGAATATGCTTGTTTCTTGCAGTGATTGTGATCCAACCGCTTTGCTATTTCTTTGAACCGGTATTCAACTTTGCATTGCGAGTGGCAGAAAGCATTTTTCATTCTGGCTGGAAACTTGGTTCCCAAGTTCCAAATGTGCTCTTTTTACTGGTCAACCATGTTGCCTTGGCAGCAGACGTGCAACAATTATGTTTTGCGGAGATGCTGCACACGCAAATGGTAGGCCCATGAGCAAGAATACCAGAAAATCTTTCGTGAATATTAATGATGAAAGGCCCTCTGTTAAAGACGGTCCATTTACTCTAGTAGGTGGTATCTCTGACTGAAGATCCACCTCCATTTTCTGGCCTCCATGCTTAGTATTTGCTTGCCCTACAAGCTGGTTTAATTGATGGTGTGCTTTTCTAAGGGCCTTGTCCATTTTTTATTATAAATTTTTTATATAGTAATAATATTATATTATATTTAATAAGAAATTATAAATGTGTTTTTAATAAAAAATTATTACATGTAAAAATAAAGCTCAATTTTTGTTTAAATATGAAAATATGGAACATCTAATTACATATTTTTATAATAGAATGTTATTTTAAAATTAATATATTATTAGTGAAAAATAGGAATTTATTGGATAAAAATAGTTGGCATAATAAATTGTGAAAGAAAGAAATAAAATTAGTTTTTCATTTTTAGATTAAAAGTGTAGGATTACAGATATTTTAGAACTTTTAGGATGTTATGTTAGCAAGGATGGCTCTACGCGGTGGTTTGGCGTGGGCTAGGGCCCGCGTGCCCTAGCTCGTTCTGTTCTCTGTGTTCCTACTCGGCGTCTGAGCCTTTTCTGTTGCTTTCGGGGGGGTTTGTTGCTTGTGCACGGGGGTCTCCTGGTCGGTTAGGGGATTCCGACCCTTTGAGCTTGTGGGCGGGCGTTCTCTGCCATTTTCCGTGATTGGTGTGTCCTTGGCAGGTGGCATGGGATTGTCTATGTTTGTGGGTTCCCTGCCCCGTTTCTTCTCTCTTTTATTGGGGTTTGTGCTTTTCAATCCATGGAGAATCGAGGGCTAGCCTCTTCTCTAGTTTCCTCTGGGGATTTAGAGATGGTAGAGTCATCTTCTTCGATGTATGCCAGTTTTAAGGAACAAACAGGTGAACCCCAATCTGGGGTAGGGGTCTCCTCTTCAAAAGGGATGTTTCAAATAAAAAAAGTAAACGGTTGTTTGGAGAGATTTGAGGATCGCCCAGTGTTGGTTATTCAACTTGAGCAAGTTTCAGAGGATGTTGAATACTGGTGTAATCATGCCCTTATTTGCAAATTTTTGGGCCTTTGTCTTTCTTTACCTATGCTAGAATCCTGGGCGCGTCGGGTTTGGAACCCAGAAGGAGATATGGAGATCCTATTTGCGGCTAATAACTATTTTCTGGTTATTTTTTCAAGCATGTCAGATAGAAATAGGGCTTTTGAAGGAGGCCCTTATTTCTTTAACCAGGTGGGGCTCTTCATCAAGCCTTGGCACATGGGCTTCAACTCTGCTAAGGAGATCCCCTCGCAGGTGCCTGTGTGGGTTCAGTTGCCGAGGCTTCCATTGGAATTCTGGAGGGAAGATATTCTTCACTCAATCTCTTTGCTTCTTGGAAAACCTGTGGGTCCGGCTACACAAACTCAAGATCATAAGGTAATTTATTTTGCACGTATTTGTATAGAAGTTGATTTAAATAATCCGTTACCAGATTCTATGGAGATTTGCATGGGATCATTTTCTTAGATTCAACAGCTGGATTACGAGACCCTACCATTTAGATGTAGAATTTGCCATGAATATGGTCATTTACATCGCAAATGTCCTAGAAATAAATCTTCCCCCTTGACTTCCTTTGGACCTCCTAGGGAGGACAAGGGGAAGGCTCCTTTGTCTGATGGACCTATAGATAAGGAGGGTTTTATTCCGGTTAAGTCCCGTAACAAAGGCAAAGGCAAGAAGAGAACCTGGATGGATAGACAAAATAATGATGGCACTTTTAACAAGTTTGATGTCCTTGATGACTTGGTCCAAGAGGAGGGAATTCGAGTTGAGCTCTCTTCTAGGGCTAGGGGTCAGCACGAGGTTCGGGAAGAGGATGCAAAGAACGAGGATCAGATTTTATCTTTAGGGGATCAACAAGTTAGACAATTGGCTATGGATTTTCCTTCTCAAGTCCAGGATATCAGAGATGTCCGAGGGTCACAAGTTCCGGAGGTTATAGTTGTGTTGGCTTCTGTTCCCCCAGCCACTAAGGGGTCCTCTGATTCTGTGAAAGGTAACAAAGCTTCTCCTGCTTTAGGCCTACAATAGAAATCCTTTAAAAAGGGGCCTCTAGACAAACCGTCAAAGAGTGGAAGGAAGACTAATCAAGAGAAGGTCAAGATTATGGGTGATACATTGGTTGATTCAGGGTCTGTGAAACCCATTGATTCCCATTTCTCCCAACCCCATAAATGATTGTTTTATCATGGAATGTAAGGGGGTTGAACAACATCCCTAGACAAAAGGTTGTTCGCAGATTAATTGAGTATCAGTCTCCTAACATTGTCTTTATTCAGGAAACCAAGCTTACAGTGGTTGGTTTGGCTAATTGTGCCTCACGCATTTGGCCCCAGGGCTATTGGCAGGGGGTGGGTGCTCAGGGCAGTTCAGGGAGGGTGGCTTGTTTTTGGAACCCGAGGAAGGTCTCCCCCTTGTGGTGGATTTCTAGCCGGTATTCCATTTCTATGGTCACCTCTAGCTTTGAGACTGGAGAAAGGTACCTTTTATCCAATATTTATGCTCCTACATATTTTTTAGGTAAGTTACATCTTTGGACTCACATCAATTTCATCTGGTCCCTGGACCCATTTCTCCCATGGATTTTGGCTAGTGATTTTAATGCTATTACTAGTTTGGATGAGAAACATGGTGGGTTAGCCAAGCTAGACCCTTCTTCAAATTTGCTCAAAGATAATATTGGTCTCTTGAATATCATTGACGTGAAGCCAACCTATGGTGTATTTACATGGAATAATAGGAGGTGTGGTGTTGAGGCTATTTCAGAAAGGCTTGATAGATTTCTAGTTTCCTGCTATTGGATGAACAACTGGTGGTCCACTATTTATGAGATTCTAGATTGGAGGGGCTCTGATCACTGGCCTATCATGTTCTCTGCCACATCCTATGGGGTCTCCAAAAACCCTTCTTTCAAATTTCGGTTGATGTGGTTAAGAGATCAATCTCTACAGGATCTTATGTTGGATTGATGGTATGAAGGGATGCCTGCCCATGGTACAACCATGTTTTCTTTTAGTAAGAGGCTTCAACATGTGAAATACAGGCTTAAGAGGTGGAATGAACAATGCTTTGGGAACCTGCATGCTCAAAAGATTGTTGCTCAGTCCAAGTTGGATAATGTCACTCGTTAGATTTGGGACCAAGGGTTGACCTCTGACCTGAGTAAAGCTAAGTCCTTGGCTCTTAAGGGATTAGAAGAGTGGGAGCTTCAGGAGGAGATTTTTCGGAAGCAAACATCTCGTGTTGATTGGCTTCAGGAGGGGGACAGGAACACTGCTTTTTTTCATAACTCGGTAAAGGCTCGTAGGCATGGGAATTCCTTCTCCTCTCTTGTTTCACTTGAAGGGGCTCAGCTCTCTTCCGGTGAAGAAATGTCCAGGGAAGTTGCCAGGTATTTTTCAAATATGTTTACTAGAGAGAATCTTGCAGCTAGGGTCGAGGAGAGGGCCATCTTGGATTGTATTCCCCACCTAGTCTCTGATGAGATGAATGTGGCTCTTTTGCGTCCCATCTTGTTACCTAAATTGGAGAAAGTTGTGTTTAATATGAAAAAAGGTAAGGCTCCTAGCCCATATGGGTTTCCAATTGAGTTCTTTCAAGAATTTTGGGAGATAATAAAGTTGGATCTCCTCGATGTGGTTCAAGAATCACATAGGAACAAACAAATGCTTAAGTCTTTAAATTCTACTTTTTTGGCTCTCATACCTAAGAAGGAGGGGGCTAATCATTTGGATCAATTTAGACCTATTGCTTTATGTAATGTTATCTACAAGATCATCACCAAATTGATTGCTGAGAGGCTCAAACCACTCCTTTGTGATGTGATCTCTGCTGAGCAGGGGGGTTTTGTTCGTGGAAGACAAATATTGGATGGTGTTGTGATAGAAATGGAGGCTATTCACTCTATGGCTTCCTCTAAGGAGAAGGCTATGTTTATTAAACTTGACATGGCTAAAGCTTATGATCGGGTGAGTTGGGAGTTCTTACAGAAAATCCTCTTGGCTTTTGGAATTGTAGACAAGTGGGTGAATTAGGTTCTTAGTTGTGTGACCTCGTCCTCCTTTTATGTTCTTATTAATGGGGAACCTTCAGATTTGTTTGGTGCCTCTCGGGGACTTTGGCAAGGGGACCCTTTATCTCCTTATTTGTTCATTATCATGGTGGAAGGTCTTGGCAGATTTATCAAATCTCAGGTGAGGTAGGGTCTTATCCAAGGTTGGAGCCGGAACAATAATCTTCCTCCCTACTCTCATCTTCAGTTTGTGGATGATACTGGTTTGATGGGCAGGGCTAGAATTAGTGAGTTTGTGAACTTAAGGAGAGCTTTAGACATCTATTTGAAAGGTCAGAGTGTCAATGATGATAAATCTTCCATTTATTTCTTTAATACTCCTCGGCTTATTCAGAGCAGGATTGCTAGGATCCTTAGATTTCAGATCGGTTCTCTTCCCTTGACGTACCTTGGGATTCCTTTGGCTTTGGGATCTCAGTGTAGGGATTACTGGCAAGGGATCTTGGATAAATTCTGAAGTAAGGTTAGTCACTGGACTTACAGATGGCTATCTTCTACTGGGAGAGTGATCCTCCTAAAGTTTGTGGTGCAGTCTCTTCCCATTTATAGGTGTTGTGTGCAAGTTCCCCCTTCTGCTTTTGTGAAGGAATTTGATGCTCTATCTCATCAATTCCTTTGGTTTGGAAACCTTCTATCCTCAAAGTGGAGTTTAGTCAAGTGGGAGTCTATCTGTAGGCCGAAGCATGTTGGGGGCCTTGGTCTCAAGTCTATGGCTCTTGTTGTCATAGCTTTGGCAGCTAAGCTGTACTGGAGGTGGTGCAATAATCAGGATCAAGATTGAGCCAAGATTCTTGCTCACAAGTATCTTCCAGGTGTTGATAGCCAGGATGTGCCGTGGCTTGCTTTGTTGGGCAAAGGATCTTGTGTCTGGGATACTCTTAAAAAGGGAGCCCAACTTATTAAGGATGGTCTCTTCTGGATCTGTAATAGAGGTTATGAGGCTCTATTTTGGTTGGACTCTTGGGATGGCCACCCTCCCATTCTTTCTAGCTTCCCTCAGTTTCAACCTCTTTGCCATATTTTTATTGATGTTGGGTGGATTAAGGTGGAGCATTTTAAAACTGTTAAGCGTATTGGTCAGGTGGAGGTGACTTGTTGGAAGGATCCTCAAGAGTGGCCCATGGGTGGTTCTGAGGAGGATCGGGCTGATCTGGCTAGACTCTTGGAGGGCAGGTTCTGCAACTCCCTTAATGTGAGGGATACATTGGCTTGGAGTCCTAGCCCAAAAGGTAAATTTAATGTTGCTCAAGGTTATGCTATGCTAGATGGAAACTTACATGGTCTAGCTGAGGTGCCCTGGTGGAAGAAGGTATGGAACAATTTTTCTTGGCCCAAATGCAATTTTTTCTTATGGTTGGTTGCTCAGAAGAAATGTCTCACTTGGGAGAATCTTTGCAAGCGAGGTTTTCAGGGACCTTCTATTTGCTTCCTTTGCTTGCACAGTGAGGAATGTACTTCCCATTTGCTCTTTCTCTGCCCTTTTTCTAGAGAGATATGGCATAGGTGGTGGGAGGCTTGGCATCATGGTTGTATTCATGCTACCTCCCTAATTGAATTTTGGGAAAGTTTGGGCAAGCCTCTAGCGAAGACATCTTTCCTACAGGTGGCCTAGGCTATAGGGCCTATTTTCATTATCTGGAACCTTTGGCTAGAAAGGAACCGTAGAGTTTTTTGTAGCTCCAAATTAGGAAGTTTCCAATTGTGGCAGAAGATAATTAGCAAGCTTCAAGAGACTATCTCTGCTAAGTGTGATATGTCTAAACATATTGATCATGGAGATTATGCTATAGTGAGGAATTTGAACCTGGGGGAAAGCAGAAGGGGCTGCTTTGCTTGAAAAAGAGCCCGACATGTTAAGTAGCGGGTTTGTCATGATGGGAGGTGGACACCTCCCCCGGTTGGGGTCCTGAAGATTAATACTGATGGTTCTTCTTGTGGGAACCCTAGACATGCTGGCATTGGTGGTATAGGTAGAGGTAATGATGGTGGTGCGATTTTTTTCTTCTCTGCTTACAAAGGGCAACACTCTAATAATATTATGGAGGCCCTTTCTATTAAGATTGCTATTGAGAGAGGTTGCTCTTTAGGCTGGAGGAGGATTATTTATGAGTCGGATTCTCAGATTGTGGTGGATATGTTGAACAACCAAAGTTTGGATGATGTTAGTTGCAATTAGCCTCTGTGGTTAGACAGATTCTTAGTTTATGTAGTTTCGTGGATTATGTCTCCTTTTGTCATATCTCGAGAGAAAGGAACAGAGTGGCTGATTGTTTGGCAAAGTGGGCCTCAGAGAATGTGGGTGGTTGGGATATTAGTAGAAGGAATGAGTTACCTTCTGATTATCTTGGGACCCTTGAGAGGTTATTATTGGAAGATAGGAGTCTGTAGTTCTATTGTTGGTTTTTTTGTTTGTGTTCCTTGATTGGGCCTTTGGCCTTTGCTCTGTATCTTGGTTTTGATTGAATAAAATTTTACCCCTTCTTTTAAAAAAAAAAAAAAAGTGTAGGATTACAAGGGGCAGAGGGCCTAGCTCGATTGGCTAAAGCATCATGTTGCAAGCAAGAAGTCACAAGGTCTAGTCTCCCCTTCATCCCTATGGTATCAGAGGGCATGCTGTGCTAATGTCACCGGTCATGTGAAAAAGATAAGGGAGCTACCCGATTCATGCAGTCTAAAAAAAAAAGGTCTAGGATTACAAAGTGAAGGTGCAATGAATGTTTATAGAGGAACCTTACAAACCTCTATCGTATGTCTCTATCATTTAGGAAATCAAAAACAAGAAACTACCAAGTGGTATCCAAAACTAGAAGTCACAAAAAATATAATAGCTCATACTCATGATTAAGCAACCCAAAATAAGGTAACTCCTTTTACACCCCACTTATGCACCATAGATTTTGTCATAACCATCATATTGACCAATTTCACAAAACTCGACACTTTATGTGGGAAATCAATGCCTTGTCATAACACTCAATTTGAAAAGATGTTCCATAACTCTCAATTTGACATTCTCCATGTAAATTCCAAGTTCAATATTTTTTACACAATAATCAAAGTATGTTAAAAATAAATAATAATTTCACCCTTACATGAGCATCTTTTTTTGTCCATTTCATGATATTTAAAAATTATACATTATTTATCATCTACATAATTAAATACAATTAATAAGACTTAGAATTTGCAAGGTGAATGGCTAACTATGTATGCTAAAATTTGGAATAAAATGAACTAAAGCAATGCAAATTAGAACTTGATTTCAAGCTTAAAACACATCTAATTGAGCCAAAGAATGCATACAAATGGTAAACAGAAAATACAATTCTCACCAATACAAACTTTGATACCTATGAAATATGCTCAAGATGAGTGATGTTGTTGAGAGTTGTAGTTGTTCATTCTAGCAACGGCATGACCTTGCTATGTATTTAATTTCAGCCCTTAGAAATGGCTTTAGGAATAAGAGATTAATGGATTTAGTATGAGGATGATTTATGGATAGGATTTGATCTTATGCAATTATGGGAGTAGGTTGATCCATTTAGAAAAGAGAATGAGAAGCCTACAAGTGGCATCTTTTGATTGGTGCATTTAATTAGAACAAAAATTAAAAAGAGATGGAGGGCAAAGATCTTATTTTTGATAAATGGTAAGGATTGAAAAAGGTACATTTTGAAACCTTGTGCAAGATTGACTTTGTTTGTTTATAAAAAAAGTGGTGGAGGAATGTGTAAATAATTTAAATGATTAATTACTTGATTAAGCCTAATTTGTGTATTCAACTAATGATGAGTAAAATTAAATAAATATTATGAGTAAATATAGTTTAGGAATGATTGATTTAACAAGTAAATGTGATTTGTTCAATTAAAGCTATAAATTTTAAAGAAAGGTTGAATTAGTTAATTAAATAAATAAATAATCAAGATTTGTTTAATTCATATTAGAAAATTGGTCAAATTGATTAGTTAAATAAATAAAATTTATTTAATTATTGTTAGAAACATATATGTGAGATAGATCTAGTGTAATGATAATGAGAATATAGGAAAGTATTTGAGGTGTTTACATTTTATCCCTCTTTGAGATGGCATTATGTAGCATTGCTTCAAATAAAATAAATGTTTAATGGATACTCTAGTTTTTTGGAGGAGTGACAGAGAGGTGTGAAGTAAGAATGCCCCTTAGAGAGAGAAGACAATGTTGTTGAGCCTATATGGGCTTTCAACAAGATAAACTTAGCTTAGGAGCTGAAAATTAGGGCTTGGAGGGGAAAATGAGGGTAAAAAAGTGAAAATTGGAGGGAAATCCAATGAATTGGAGGTTGAGGGTATAGTACATGTGGAATAGAGTGAATGATAGAAGATAGAAATGTTTGAAAATGATGTTATTAAATACTTAAAAATGATAGAATGATACTAAAAATAATGATAGAGAGTTGATAATAATGATAGATTTATTATGAGTGTGTTTGAAATTAGATGCAAATAACACTTGACAATATGCTATAACTTATAAGAACCATGGTCACACTATGTTGTGTATAAAATAATAACTCAAAAACACACTACAAACAAGAAGATGCCCTGGCATATTGTCAAGGAGTGTAACAACCTCGGTTGGTTATGCTAAGGACAACCAACAAGCAAAGCACTCAAGAAAACAAAATAATGCCTCAATCTATCCTCAAGATGTGTTATTGTATAAGGATTGTGGTGGCATTGAGGAGGTATGATGTAGGTCAATCTATAAACAAATAATCAAATTTAAAAGGAAAACCACTCATAGAGTTTTTCCTCTTGCCAAAGTGTTGAATTTAGGTTTGGATAATGATAATGTCTACTATGAGGAAGAATACATCTGATGAAGGAAAATGATGAGATGATGGAACAAGAATTTCACTATGACTGGAGATTTAACTAGTGTACATCAATCGTGTTTGAGAGAGTTATTTTCTTTTGCATTTGGTGCATAAACGTTGATAATTTTTTGTTATTCTATAAATGGTGATGTTTGCACTTCAAAAATTATAGTAAGGACATGTCCTTGAAGGAGACACACCAAAATGTTGTATGTACACAAACGAGAGCATGTCAAAAGTCACTTTCTAAAGCATGACACAAGACACTACCCCCAAGATTAGTTGTGGGGAAAGGAGGAATAGTAAAGGGATGACAAAATAGAAAGATGAAAGGACATGGTGCATAGAGGACCTAGAAGATAATGGAAGTTGGTTTTATGCATGGTGCCTACATGTCAATTTTAGTTGGAAAATGAGCTCATTAGTTTAACCCCAACAAGTGGTGATACCATTTAGGAGTTATTCAGTAAATTGAAATCACTAATGTTATGGTTGAAACAATGTGGAATTGAAAAGAAAGATGAAAAATTAGTCCTTAACAGTTTCTCTAAGCTTGGTTATGACCATTAAGTTTTTGTTTCTACCTTTCAAGCCATTAAGAGTGCTCTTGGAACTTACTTTATCATGTCATCTTTGGATGATTTTTTCATCTCTCTCTCTAGGGAATAAGATAAGTTTATCCAAATCAACAATACCAAATCTTCTAAGTCACATTCCCTAGTGATCAACCAAGGCACGAGAAAATATAAAGAAATAGGTAATAAGGATAAGGAATAGAAAATGGTAAAGAGAAAATTATCAAAAACCAACTACCTCAAAATCAGCTAATGAGACCTCTTCTTCAAAAGGAAACGAGTCTAACAAAAAGGTAAAATGTGTGTATTATAAAAGATATGGTCACTATGAACAAAATGTTTGAAAAAGTGAATAGATCACTTGACACAAATTATTGGGAAGAATATAATATCAATTCTCCCGACTCAATAAAATAGAGTTCGCATGAGGGGTCTAACAAGGTAAAAAACAAAGTTAAAAATAAAAGGAAAGGATAAGGCCCTCATAGCAGTTATCTCGCAACCATCCACTTGGGTTCTTGATTCTAGTGCTTTGTGCCACATGGCTTCATTTAAGGATGTGTTCACATCTTTGGAGCCTTGATATATGACTACTATTTTGATGGGTGTGTTACCAAATTTTTGCCTCAGCTCAATTGGTGGAGTTGGTTGAACGTTATTACATCATGAGGTGAAATAACAGATTGAGTTTAAGTGTTGTTGCATTCTGTTATCATTATGCATTGAGTGACTGTTATACATTTTTAAAAGAAATGGAGTTTTTAGATATTCCTATTCATATTTCCCAGAATTAAAAGAAATACAAAATTGAGCAAATGAGAAAAATAGCATTTTAAATGCTTTTATTTATTTCATGAAAAGACTCATATTTTACAAGGCTTCATTTGATTTCAAGAATCAGAATGATGTTACAACATTGCATTTAAATGCATTTTCTTTTCAAGTAAAAGCGTAAAGATTAAATCAAATATCCACACACGTCGTGGATGTGACTGTTACAACGAATCACTAATAGCACATTATACTATTGAAGATGCGAAAAAGAAATCACATAAGTAAACAACATAATCATCATTGCCTGTTTTGGCTGATGGTTGACGATGAATGGTGCACCTTGCCTTCTCGAGTTCCGCCGACCTGTAAGAGAAAAGAGGGGTGTCAGTGGCTTCGATTATGATGTAACCTATATGAGGCACCCACAATAGTACAACCTACTATCATTGACATAATCAATCAAGTGTAGTACAAAAGAAATTAGCTGAGGAGAAATAACAATATCATGATCATCATATTCTGTTTTTATGCTAACATTGTTTGTTTACTTGTGCAGGTATAGGTAAAATCACAAAGCTGATCATTATTCGAAGACCAAGCATGTGGAGAAAATGGGCTCCCACAAGGGTAGAGCCCAGATGCTACCCTATTCATTAATGGGATAATTTAAAAATACATCATCATATTCATCAAGTGAAATGAAATACAACTAAAGGAATAAAAACAGAGTTATCCATCGAGCTACTAAACCAAATGTGCATTCATAATGACCAGGTCAAGTTTTCTGAAGGCTATAGGTGAATAGTGAGTTTAGTTCACTCAATCAATTTAGCTGGGTATATTTATATCAAATATTGCTGAATAATTCATATTTTGTGTTACTTGTTGATCATAATCATATATGTCATGCAAGTTCCAGTTCTTCGATTCATTCTTTTCACAGTCAAGGATAGTGAACAAGCATACATTATACCTTAATAAAGAGTTTTGTTTGATTTTCATCGTGAAGGAGAGTAGATTTAAAGAATACTTTAATGAGTGGAACATAAAAATACATGAAGTGTGCCAAGTTGAAGTTTAAAGACTGCAAAAGACGGATAATGCATTCAAGTGACAAATGAAGGACCAGTTCCAGATTGACTGATAAGCAAATATAGCTGTAAGAATCACAAGTGTGCAAAGACAAACAACTTATTTTGGCTGGGAGGATGTTTCAAATAGAACCATGTAGCAGCATTTAGCTGAAGACAGCCATCAAAGTACCGTGTGTATCCAGAATTATCTTTAGTGAGTTACAAGAGTCAAGCAAATTAGGCACGAACATATTTGATAAAGATTCAGATGCACAAGTGTCATTTCTGGAGTAAGCAAGTTTATGAAAGCATGAGAGTTCAAACATGGCATGTCAATGAAAGGCACAAGAGGAACCTTTTAAATGAAGATATGTGGAGTTTCAAGCAATGAGAAAATGAAAGAAGATCAAGTTTTCAATGCGATGCAACATCAGGGTATGCAATAAGAAATGCTTGTTCCAGAATGACAAAGAAATGATAGCATTTTCTTTCCAAAAGGTGTTCCGAGGTGTTAATCATGCATGGAGGAGGTCAGGTAAGGTGTAGTCCATAACAGTGTTGCAATGTTTCAATTTAAAATTTCTATGTAATTCCAAAAGCAGAAAGTCAGTGTTGATGTATCGTAAGGTTAAAGAATCCAAAAGGAGACAGTGTGAAGGACAGTAAGTGACATGAAGGGAAGACCATTTCCATAATGTCATATACCCCAATTGAAGTTTTTTTTAATAGTAAGGTAAAATGTATTTTTCTGAATGTCATACAATCAAATGATTTTGTCAAAAGGAAACAATCATAAATCAGGCTGAGATTTTATACAACTACTAAGGAGAAGGTGCAGTTCTGTCTATCTTTTGTCATTTACCCACATTTGGGGTTTTGAAACACAACCTAGATTTAATACAAGTCCTAGTTTACTTTTGGAAATTCAATGAGCAGCTACAAGAATGTCAAAATGGAGCACCAATTAACATGGGTCAATAAACTAAGTACAGATAAACACACAAATTTTTGTTATTCTCACCATGAATTTGTAGTTTTGAAGGTAAATAAAGACAAACAATAAATACCCACGTTGGGGTTTCAGAATGCCAAGGAGATAAAATTGATATATGGGATACCCACATTCAGGGTTTGCTTTCAAAATATAGAAAATGCAATAATAGAGATAACCCATATGGGTTTTACATAAAACAATAGTAGAATACAAAAAATGCAATTTTTTGTGATGAATCACGCTTCAGAGTGAAGGAAATGCAGCTCTCATTCAATTTTCACAATACCCATGAAGGGATCCATTATCAATATATAAGGAGGAGAATTTCTTTTTGTGGGTCGAGCCCAAAAATTTATTTTAATGCTTTCTATGATACACATCTGGTGCGACCTGAACATGGCCAAAAATTCATGAGTGAAGAAGAGATTCTTTAAGTCTCTGGAGAGCAAAATATCTAGCAAAGAAAATTACTAGTCCATATCTCTGAAAGAGCACTCTAGCTGCGGCCAAGAGCTTCAAAGAGAGTCCAGAAGCCAATATTTCAAGCTCTTAAAGAACAGTCGAGCTCCTAATGAAGGTCGAGCTTACACAACAGTAAATGTGAACATAGAAAAATTCAAACAAAGGTATTAGAAGTGGTGGTAGCCACGGCTTCAAGCCATAGAGAACAAAATATGAACAAGCCACGACCTTAATGGCCTTTCTTATTTCTTGAATGGAATAAGAAACTTCAATAACAGACAAAACAAGCTTACCCAGTTGAAGATTCAACTAATTGAAGAGCGTGGTGAAGATTCCCAAGCATACAAGAGCAGTGCTATTCCTTCAGACGGAGCTCGTGTTTTTTTCCAAATGATGGTGCAAATGAAATGATTTTAGGTTTTGTGGCATCTTTTTCCCATGCCCTAATTTGACCTTATGATTATCTGGAAGGTTCAGTCAGAACACATGGAGAAATTTGAATGAATTTGGCTTTGCATCATATTTTAATCCAAGTCTAAATGTTGATATTTGAAGGGGGGCCAAAATTCCTATGTTGGTCGATATGTCAAGTCTTTTAAGACTTATTTCATGTGCTAGATCGATATGCTAAGTCTTTATGACTTTTATTCTTTGCCTTTGTGAAATATGTATACTCAAACCTTGTGTAATTGATTTAGAGGAAATAAATTAAAGGTGTAATGGTAATTACTTCATGACCTAGGATCTTTTGTTTTGGGTCAAATATCCATTTAGGGTTCTTTGTTTCTTTTAATTGATTTTAGAGAAATCAATGAAAGTTTTGATGAGAAGAAGATAATTATGTAATATTTTTACGATTTTGTGAGAAAATCAAATTATTGTAATGGAGGGATAAGAATTTTTCTTTTTTTGCAAAAGATTTTTAATCTTTAATTGCAAAAAATAGACAAATTGTACAAATTTGCAATCTTGTAAAGCAGAATCATAAACAATCTTTTATAAGTTGTTTTATGATTTCTTGCTATTTTTAGCAGATTTTTATTGACTTCTTGTCTTGGTCAAGTTTGGGTCTCATCTTGGAGAGATAAGGTGTTTTTCAAGCTTTTAAAGCAGATTCAACCTATTTTTAGAGGCTTGACAAGTTCATCATAAAAGCAGTGTGCTTTTTTCTGCTTTTAGGCAGTTTTTTGAGACAATTTGAAAGCCTTTTTCTTGAGCTTTTTTCTGAGCTTGGATTAGGGTTTCTTGAGAGTTATGTCTTTGAAAGACTTTTTTTTTTCGCTCCTTCTCAATTCAGATTGCAGAGTTCCTGCTCATACAAACATTTTTGAGGTTGTGAACCTATTTTGTACTCAGTTTCAGATTATGACATTCTCCTTCAGTTGAATAAAGACAACATTCCTACTTCTCATTTTTGTGTTTACTTGTAGTTTTAGTTTGATTTTATCTTGTGGTTTATGTTTACAGAGTCCTTGTTTTGTCCAAGTAAACTGTAATTCTTAATGCAGAAATTTCATAATACAAGTTGCATGGTGTGCTTCAAGTCAGGTCTTCATGCAAATTATTTATGTATCAATTGTTCATGAGAAGTTGTGAAACATTGTGTCTTTCTGAAAGTTGTTTGTGAGGAAGAGATCAAAATCATCATTAAATCATTATTAGGTTTTGAAGTCATCTGTTAGTAATAGGTTTTAATTTTCAACCACCTTTTATCCATTTCCTCATAAGTTATTTAGAATAGGATTTATCATTCGGAGAACCAACTCACTCTGGAGATTCCTCCTTCGCTTAGATCACCCACATCTGAAGGAGGTTTCCATGTTTCAGTAGGTTGCTGAATATTGCATTCAGCAGGGTGCAAATCTATTGACAACAGGGTGTTGACACTTTTTTTGAGTTGTGTGGGAGGGATTTTGTTGATGTGGATGATGGAATAGTTTATTATGTTCTTTGTGTGCCCCCATTATCATATAATCTCATATTATTCTATCAAATCACACACATGTGTTTAGACAAGTGAGTTGAGTTTAATACCAATTTATTTTCCATATTAACTATTGCTACTTACAACAACATAGCTAGTAGATAATGGTTATAGGGTTGCCTTTACTTCATTTTTCTAATGGTGTTTCCCAAGGCTGTATTCTTTGGAAGCAACCTAATGATAGGTTTCACAAAGGGAAGGCATGGATAGCTTCATAGATACTGGAGTTAGTACACAATGATTTGGCTAGACCATTTTCATGCCCTTTCTTTAATAGGCCTAAATGTGTCCTAACATTTATTGATGACTTTTCCAGGCATGCTCAAATGTGTTTTTTTGAACATAACTTAGAAGTCTTCAAGAATTTTTAGAACTTCAAAAATTTGTATATAAATAATAGAAATTCATCAAATTTGTACACACTAACAATAGTGATAAGTACATGTCAACCATTATTTTGAGCATTCTTGAACTTCAAAGGGGATTTATTTGCAAAATCCAAAATTTCCATACAACACTCAACAACAAAGTGTTATAGAACAAAAGAATAATTCCTTGAAGGAAATGAAAAAATATATGGTTCGCTCTTAGATCTTTTACACCAAAGTATTAGGTGGAAGCCATTAATTTTTCTTCTTATATCCAAAATCATATTTTCTCATTGAACCTTGAAAGAAGTCGCTCCTTTTGAAGCTTGGAGCAATAAAAAAAATCAATTAAGCACCTAAAAGTTTTTGGTTATGTCACATAAGTTTAAATTCCTACAAAGAAACGTATGTTCATGGATCCACAAAGCAAGCCTTAAATATTTGTGGGTTATCCATATAGGGTTAAGAGTTATTGGTTACTCCACTATACTACACACAAGTTGTTCATTAAGAGGAGTGCTCATTTTGAGGAGGGATCTTTAAGCTCCACTCATGTCACTTCTTCACATCCTCCTTTGATATCAAAGTTGGTTGGACTTGATGACAAATCTTCCAAGGATCTAGATCCACCTAGATATAATATTGATGATGAGGAGTTTTCTTCCTCCACTTTAAATGTTGAGAGTGATGATGAGGATTAATCTCCTTCCTCTCCTAATCATAATTTAGAGGTTGATTATTCTCTTCTAGATTCTCTAACTTTTGGTCCACTTTAGCTTTGCATATACTACAAGCTATAGGTAATCGGGTTAGGGATCAAGTAGACACTAGGTAGATTTATTCATAATTTTAGAGGTCTCCACCTGTCTTCATTGCTATTGCCTCCAATCCACAATCCTTTCAAGAGGATAATAGTATTCTTGAGTGCAAAAATGCAAGGGGATTATGGTTCTTTGATTAGGAACCACACTTAGGATGTTTTCCCCTTTTCAAGGGAAGGAAACTTGTTCAATGCAAGTGGGTATATTAGAAAAAAAATAGAATAGATGGGTTAGTGGATAAGCATAAGGTAGGGTTAGTTAAAAATGGTTTTCCGATATTCTTGTTGATTACTTTGAGATCTTTAGACCTATAGTAAAAATGAATTCCATCCAAACCACATTTTCTATTGCTAAAACACATCAATGGGAGATTCACTAGATGGATGCAAAGAGTGTTTATCTTCAACAAGACCTTGAGAAGGAGATATCCATGGAGCAACCACAAGGTTTTTTCTAGGACTCTTCTTTGGTTTGTAGAGAAAAAACTATATATGGCTTGAAATAGGTACCTTGAACTTAGTATGAACATGGAGTCCTCTCTCACACTTGGGTTCTCTCATTACCATTCATCCATGAACATATGCATTTTATAGAAGGATGATTCACTTACTCTTTTGGTTCTCTATGTTGGTGACCGATTAGTCATGAGTTCCTCATCCACTATTAAAACATTGAAAACTACCCTCTATGATAGATTTTTAAGGATTGACTCAGGATTTTCACACTATTTTTTCCAGATTAA